>SDVV010000059.1:0-44951 GCA_016164225.1 Gammarus roeselii | reverse complement strand
TTTAGTTGTTAAAGTTGTTAAGTTGTTTTAGTTATTTGTAGGTGTTCTAGTTGTTTTAGGTGTTTTAGTTGTTTAGTTGTTTAGTTGTTTTAGGTGTTATAGTTGTTTTAGTTGTTTTTGTTATTTAGTTGTTTTAGATGCTTTAGTTGTTATAGGTGTTTTATTTGTGGTACATGTTTTGGTTGTTTTTGTTGTTATAGTCGTTTTAGTTGTTTAAGTTTAGTTGTTATCCGTGATTTAGATTTTTAGTGGTTTTAGGTGTTTCAGTTGTTAGGGTGTTTTAGTTGTTTTAGGGTTTTTAGTTGTTTAAGGTGTTTTATTTGTTTTAGGTGATATAGTTGTTTAGTTGTTTTAGTTGTTCAAGTTGTTTTAGTCGTTTTTGTTGTTCAATGTGTTTAGGTGTTATAGGTGTTCTAGGTGTTTATAGTTGGCTTAGTTGTTTAGGTGTTTTAGTTGTTTCAGGTGTTCTAAGTGTTTTAATTGATTCAGATGTTTCAGTTGTTGTATTTGTTATAGTTGTTATAGTTTTTTTAGTTGTTTTAGTTGTTTTAGTTGTTATAGTTGTTGGAGTTGTTCTAGTTGTTTTAGTTGTTATAGTTGTTTTGGTTGTTATAGTTGTTTTAGTTGTTTCAGTTGTTATGAGTGATATAGGTGTTATAGGTGTTTTTATCTGATAATATTTGTTTTAGTTGTTTTAGTTGTTATAGTTGTTGTAGTTGTTTTAGTTGTTTTAGTTGTTTAGGTGTTTAGTTATTATAGGTGTTTTAGTTGTTTTAGTTGTTCTAGTTGTTGTAGTTGTTTTAGTTGTTTCTTGGTTTTTTATGTGTTCTAGTTGTTTCAGGTGTTATAGGTGTTATAGGTGATGTAATTGTTCTAGGTGTTATAGTAGTTATAGTTGTTTTACTTGTTTTAGTTGTTAAATTATTTTAGTTGTTTTAGTTGTTTTAATTGTTTCAGTTGTTGAAGTTGGTTTAGGTGTTAAAGTTGTTTTAGTTGTTTCAGTTGTTTTAGTTGTTACTGGTGTTGTAGTTGTTTTAGGTGTTTTGGGTGTTTCAGTTGTTATAGTTGTTTTAGTTGTTTAAGTTGTTTTAGTTGTTATAGTTGTTTTAGTTGTTGTAGTTGTTATAGTTGTTTTGGTTGTTTTTGTTGTTAAAGTTGTTTAGTTGTTCCTGTTGTTTCTAGTTGTTTTAGGTGTTTTAGTTGTTGTATGTGTTATAGTTGTTCTAGGTCTTTTAGTTGTTCTAGTTGTTATAGTTGTTTTAGTTATTATAGTTGTTTTAGTTGTTTTAGGTGTTATAGTTGTTTTAGTTGTTTTTGTTGATATAGTTGTTTTAGTTGTAATAGTTGTTATAGTTGTTTTAGGTGTTGTAGTTGATTTAGTTGTTGTAGTTGGTTTTGTTGTTATGGTTGTTTCAGTTGTTTCAGTTGTTTTAGTTGTTTTAGTTGTTATAGTTGTTTTAGTTGTTCTAGTTTTTCTAGTTGTTTTAGTTGTTAAGGTGTTTTAGTTGTTTAGTTGTTGAGTTGTTCTAGTCGTTTTAGGTGTTTTTGTTGTTGTAGTTGTTATAGTTGTTTTAGTTGTTATAGTTGTTGTAGGTGTTGTAGTTGTTTCTAGATGTTTTCTTTGTTCATGTGTTCTAGTTGTTCAAATGTTCCAGTTGTATTAGGTGATTTAGGTGTTATAGTTGTTATAGGTGTTTTAGGTGTTTTAGTTGTTTTAGTTGTTTTAGTCTGTTTAGGTGTTTCAGTTGTCGTAGTTGTTTAGTTGTTTTAGTTGTCTTAGTTGTTCAAGTTGTTATAGTCGTTGTAGGTGTTCCATTTGTTTTAGGTGTTTTAGCTGTTCAGTTGTTTTAGTTGTTATAGTTGTTTTAGTTGTTTTAGTTGTTTTAGGTGTTATAGTTGTTATAAGTGTTTTAGTTGTTGTAGGTGTTTTAGTTGTTATAGGTGTTTTAGATGTTTTAGTTGTTATGGATGTTTTAGTTGTTTTAGTTGTTATAGTTGTTTTTTAGTTGATTTCGTTGTTTTAGGTGATTTAGTTGTTGTAGTTGTTTCAGGTGTTTCAGTTGTTCAAGTTGTTTCGTTGTTTTTAGGTGTTTTAGTTGTTTTAGGTGTTTTAGTTGTTGTAGTTGTTTTAAATGTTTTAGTTGTTTTAGTTGTTGTCGTTGTTGTAGTTGTTTTTAGTTATTTTATTTGTTTATGTGTTCTAGTTGTTCTAATGTTTCAGTTGTATTAGGTGTTTCAGGTGTTATGGGTGTTCAAGTTGTTTTAGTTGTATTAGTTGTTTTAGTTGTTATAGTTGTTTTAGTTGTTTTAGTTGTTCTAGTGGTTATTGTTGTTTTAGGTGATATAGTTGGTTAAGGTGTTTTAGTTGGTTTAGGTGTTTCAGTTGTTGTAGTTGTTTAGTTGTTTTAGTTGTTTTAGTTGTTTTAGTGGTTTAAGTTGTTTAGTTGTTGTAGGGGTTCCATTTATTTTAGGAGTTTTAGCTGTTCAGTTTTTTTATTATTTTAGTTGTTTAGTTATTTTAGGTGTTATAGTTGTTAGTTGTTTTATTTGTTTTAGGTGTTCTAGTCATTTTAGGTGTTCCAGTTGTTGTAGTTGTTTTAGTTGCCATAGTTATAATAGTTGTTTCAGGTGATTTAGTTGTTTTAGTTGTTTTAGTTGTTCTAGGTGTTTTAGTTGTTTTAGTTAATATAGTTGTTCTAGTTGTTTTAGTTGTTATAGGTGTTGAAGTTGCTTAGGCGTTTTAGTTGTTTTAGTTGTTATAGTTGTTTAGTTGTTTCAGGTGATTTAGTTGTTGTAGTTGTTGTGGTTGTTTTAATTGTTTTAGTTGTTGTAGGTGTTTTAGTTGTTTATAGAAGTTGTAGTTGTTTAGGTGTTCTAGTTGTTTAAATGTTCTAGTTGTATTAGGTGTTTTAGGTGTTTTAGTTGTTTCAGGTGTTTTAGTTGTTGTAGGTGTTTCAGTTTTTTTAGTTATTCAAGTTGCTTTAGATGTTATAGTTGTTATAGTTGTTTTAGTTGTTGTAGGTGTTATATTTGTTTAAGGTGTTCTAGGTGTTATAGGTGTTTCAGTTGTATTAGTTGTTTTAGTGGTTTTAGTTGTTTTAGCTGGTAAGGTTTTTTAGTTGTTCTAGTTGTTTTAGTTGTTATAGTTGTTTTAGTTGTTATTGTCGTTTAGTTGTTATGGTTGTTATAGTTGTTTTAATTGTTTTATGTGTTACAGTTGTTCTAGTTGTTATAGTTGTTTTAGGTGTTATAGTTGTATGAGGTGTTTCAGCTGTTATAGATGTTTTAGTTGTTTTAGTTGTTCTAGTTGTTATAGTTGTTCTATGTGTTTTAGTTGTTGTAGGTGTTCTAGGTGTTATATGTGTTCCTAGTTGTTTTAGTTGTTTTATGTGTTATAGTTGCTGCAGGTATTTTAGTTGTTTTTTGGTGTTAAAGTTGTTGTAGGTGTTTTAGGTGTTGTAGTTGTTTTATGTGTCTTAGGTTGTTTCAGGTGTTTTAGTTATTTTCGGTGTTATAGTGGATTCAGTTGTTTTAGGTGTCATGGTTGTTTTAGTGGTTTTTGTTGTTCTAGTTGTTATAGTAGTTCTAGTTGTTTTAGGTGTTATAGGTGTTATAGTTGTTCCAGGTGTTTTAGTTGTTTAAGGTGTTTTAGTTGTTTTAGGTGTTTTAGTTGTTTTAGGTGTTTAAGTTCTAGTTGTTTTAGGTTTTTAAGTTGTTCTAAGTGTTTTAGTTGTTGTAGGTGTTTTAGTTGTTCTAGGTTGTCTAGTTGTTTTAGTTGTTTTAGTTGTTCTAGTTGGTATAGTTGATTTAGTTGTTTAAGTTGTTGTAGGTGTCTTAGTTGTTGTAGTTGTTTTAGGTGTTATAGTTGTTATAGTTGTTCAAGATGTTTATAGGTGTTTTGGTTGTTCTTAGGTGTTTTATGTGTTGTAATATTTAGTTGTTTTAATTGTTTTGTTGTTGTAGGGGTTTTAGTTGTTTATAGGTGTTTCAGTTGTTTAGGTGTTCTAGCTGTTTAAATGTTATAGTTGTATTAGGTGTTTTAGGTGTTTTAGTTGTTTCAGGTGTTGGTGTTGTTTAAGGTGTTCTAGTTATTTCAGTTGTTATAGTATTTTTAGTTGTTTTAGTTGTTTTAGTTGTTTTAGTTGTTGTAGTTGTTTTAGTTGTTCCAGGTGTTATAGTTGTTTTAGGTGTTTTAGGTGGTATAAGTGTTACAGTTGTTATAGTTGTTTTAGTTGTTCTAGTTTTTTTAGTTGGTTTAGGTTTTTTAGTTGTTTCAGTTGTTGTAGTTGTTATAATTGTTTCAGTTGTTTTAGTTGTTTAGTTGTTTTAGTTGTTTAGTTGTTTTAGTTGTTACAGTTGTTTTAGTTGTTTCATGTGTTTCAGTTGTTCAGTTGTTTTAGTTGTTTTAGGTGTTCAAGTCTTTTTAGGTGTTTGGGTTGTTTTTCTTGTTTTATTTGTTTTAGTTGTTTTAGTTGTTGTAGTTGTTATAGTTGTTTTATGTGTTATAGTTGTTTCAGTGGTTATAGTTGTTCTAGGTGTTATAGTTGTATTAGTTGTTTTAGTTGTTATAGTTGTTTTAGTTGTTTAAGTTGTTTTAGTTGTTATAGGTGTTATAAGTGTTTCAGGTGTTTTAGGTTTTTAGTGATTATAGGTGTTTTAGTTGTTGCAGGTGTTTCAGTTGTTTTAGGTGTTATAGTTATTAAAGGTGTTTTTGTTGTTTTAGTTGTTATAGTTGTTTTAGTTGTTATAGTTGTTTTAGTTGTTATAGTTGTAATAGTTGTTTTAGTTGTTTTAGTTGTTTTAGTTGTTATAGTTGTTTTAGTTGTTGTATGTGTTCTAGTTGTTTTAGGTGTTATAGTTTTTTTAGGTGTTCTAGTAGTTTTAGTTGTTATAGTTGTTTTAGTTGTTATAGTTGTTTTAGTTGTTTTAGTTGTTATAGTTGTTATAGTTGTTTTAGTTGTTTTAGTTGTTATAGTTGTTTTTGTTGTTATAGGTGTTATAAGTGTTTCAGGTGTTTAAGGTTTTTAAGTGGTTATAGGTGTTTAGTTGTTGCATGTGTTTCAGTTGTTTTAGGTGTTTTAGTTATTTAAGGTGTTGTAGTTGTTTTAGTTGTTATTGTTGTTTCAGTTGTGATAGTTGTTTTAGTTGTTTTAGTTGTTATAGTTGTTTCAGTTGTTTTAGTTGTTCTAGGTGTTATAGTTGTTCTAGTTGTTCTAGTTGTTTTAGTTCTTTTAGTTGTTATAGGTGTTATAAGTGTTTCAGGTGTTTTAGGTTTTTTAGTGGTTATAGGTGTTTTAGTTGTTGCAGGTGTTTCAGTTGTTATAGGTGTTTTAGTTATTAAAGGTGTTTTAGTTGTATTAGTTGTTTAGTTGTTTAGTTGTTTTAGGTGTTTGAGTTGTTTTAGGTGTTTAAGTTGTTCTAGGTGTTATAGTTGTTTAGGTGTTATAGTTGTTTTAGGTGTTTTATTTGTTGTATTTGTTTTAGTTGTTGTAGTTATTCAAGTCGTTGTACTTGTTCTAGTTGTTGTAGTTGTGTTAGGTGTTTTAGTTGTTTAAGGTGTTTTAGTTGTTTGAGGTGTTTTAGTTGTTTTAGGTGTTTAAGTTCAATAGGGGTTTTAGTTGTTCTAGGTGTTTTAGTTTTTTTATCTGTTCTAGTTGTTTAATGTGTTTAGTTGTTTTAGGTGTTCTAGTTGTCATAGGTGTTTCAATTGTTATAGTTGTTTTAGTTCTTCTAGTTGTTTTAGTTTTTTATAGTTGTTTTAGGTGTTGTAGTTGTTATAGTTGTTTAGTTGTATTAGTTGTTTAGTTGTTTTAGTTGTTTTAGTTGTCATAGTTGTTTTAGTTGTTTTAGTTGTTCAGTTTTTTTAGTTGTTTTAGGTGTTCTAGTTGTTCTAGGTGTTTTAGTTGTTTAGTTTTCTTAAGTTGTTATAGTTGTTTTAGTTGTTCTTTAGGTGTTCTAGTTGTTTTAGTTGTTTTAGTTGATTAGGGTGTTATAGTTGTTTTAGTTGTTTTAGTTGTTTTAAATGTTTTAATTGTTTAAGTTGTTATAGGTGTTCAGTTGTTTTATGTGTTTAGTTGTTTTAATTGTTTAAGTTGATTTAGTTGTTTAGTTGCTTCTGTTGTTTAGTTGTTCTAGTTGTTTTAGTTGTTTAGTTGTTTATAGTTGTTATAGGTGTTGTAGTTGTTGTAGGTGTTTAAGGTGTTGTAGGTGTTTTAATTGTTTTAGTTGTTTCATGTGTTTTAGTTCTTTCAGTTGTTTGAGTTTGTTATAGATGTTATAGTTGTTATAGGTGTTGCAGTTGTTTTAGGTGTATCTAGTTGTTGTAGTTGTTGTAGTTGTTTTAGTTGTTATAGTTGTTATAGTTTTTATAGTTGTTTTAGTGGTTTTAGTTGTTTAAGTTGTTTAGTTGTTTTTAGGTGTTCTAGTTGTTATAGTTGTTTTAGTTGTTTTAGTTGTTGTAGTTGTTTTTAGTTGTTTTAGGTGTTATAGTTATTGTAGGTGTTATAGGTGTTATAGGTGTTTCAGTTGTTTAAGTTGTTTTAATTGTTACATGTGTTTTAGTTGTTATATGTGTTATTGTTGTTTTAGGTGTTTATAGTTGTTTTAGTTATTTTAGTTGTTTTAGTTGTTATAGTGATTTTAGTTGTTATAGTTGTTTCAGTGGTTTTAGTTGTTTTAGTTGTTTTAGTTGTCATAGTTGTTTCAGTTGGTTTTGTTGTTTAGTTGTTTATAGTTGTTTTAGGTTGTTGTTTTGTTGTTTCAGTTGTTTTAGGTGTTGTAGTTGTTTCAGGTGCTCTAAGTGTTTTAATTGATTCAGATGTTCTAGTTGTTTTATTTGTTATAGTTGTTTTAGTTGTTTTAGTTGTTTTAGTTGTTTTAGTTGTTATAGTTGTTTTCGTTGTTCTAGTTGTTTTAGTAATTATAGTTGTTATAGTTGATATAGTTGTTTTAGTTGTTACAGTTGTTATGAGTGATATAGATGTTATAGGTGTTTTTAGCTGTTCTATTTGTTTTAGTTGTTTTAGTTGTTATAGTTGTTATAGTTGTTTTAGTTGTTTTAGTTTTTGATGGGTTCTAGTTAGTATAGGTGTTTTAGTTGTTTTAGTTGTTCTAGTTGTTTCTAGTTGTTTTAGGTGTTCTAGTTGTTTTAGGTGTTATAGGTAATATAGGTGTTTTAGTTGTTATAGTTAGTTTAATTGTTTTAGTTGTTCTAGTTGTTTAGTTGTTCCATGTGTTTTAGTTGTTCTAGTAGTCTTAGTTGTTATAGTTGTTTTAGTTGTTTTGATTGATTTACTTGTTTTAGTTGTTCTATATGTTTAGTTGCTATAGTTGTTTTAGTTGTTATAGTTGTTTTAGTTGTTTTAGTGGTTTCAGTTGTTTAAGTTGTGCTAGTTGTTTGAGTTGTTATAGGTGTTTTAGTTGTTATAGGTGTTTTAGTTGTTTTATGTGTTATAGTTTTTTTTATGTGTTTTTGTTGTTTTAGTTGTTCTAGTTGTTCTAGTTTTTTTAGTTGTTCTGGTTGTTTAAGTTGTTTTAGTTGTTTTAGTTGTTCTAGTTGTTATAGTTGATTTAGTTGTTTTAGTTGTTACAGTTGTTTTAGTTGTTTTATGTGTTTCAGTTGTTTAATTGTTTTGGTTGTTTTAGGTGTTCTAGTCTTTTTAGGTGTTATGGTTGTTTTTGTTGTCTTAGTTGTTTTAGTTGTTGTAGTTGTTATAGTTGTTTTACGTGTTATAGTTGTTTCAGTTGTTTTAGTTGTTCTAGGTGTTTTAGTTGTTATAGTTGTTTTAGTTGTTTTAGTTGTTATAGTTGTTTAGTTGTTTTAGTTGTTTTAGTTGTTTTAGTTGTTATAGTTGTTTTAGTTGTTGTATGTGTTTTAGTTGTTTAGGTGTTATAGGTTTTTTAGGTGTTTTAGGTGTTTTAGTTTTGTTTTAGTTGTTCTAGATGTTACAGTTGTTCCAGGTGTTTTAGTTGTTTCAGGTGTTTAGTTGTTGTAGGTGTTTAAGTTGTTGTTGGTGTTGTAGCTGTTCTAGGTGTTGTAGTTGTTTAGGTGTTATAGGGGTTTTGGTTGTTAAGATATTTTAGTTGTTTTAGTTGTTTTAGTTGTTTTAGTTGTTTTAGTTGTTTCAATGTTATAGTTGTTTTAGTTGTTTTAGTTGTTATAGTTGTTTTAGTTGTTATAGTTGTTGTAGTTGTTATAGTTGTTTTAGTTGTTATAGGTGTTATAAGTGTTTCAGTAGTTTTAGGTTTTTTAGTGGTTATAGGTGTTTTAGTTGTTGCAGGTGTTTCAATTGTTATAGGTGTTTTAGTTGTTTATAGAAGTTGTAGTTGTTTAGGTGTTCTAGTTGTTTAAATGTTTTAGTTGTATTAGGTGTTTTAGGTGTTTTAGTTGTTTAAGGTGTTGTAGTTGTTGTAGGTGTTTCAGTTGTTTTAGTTGTTTGAGTTGTTCTAGTTGTTTTATTTGTTTTAGTTGTTATAGTTGTTTTAGTTGTTGTAGGTGTTATATTTGCTTCGGGTGTTTTAGGTGTTATACGTGTTTTAGTTGTATTAGTTGTGTTAGTTGTTTTAGTTGTTTTAGTTTGTTAGGTTTTTTAGTTGTTCTAGTTGTTTAAGTTGTTTTAGTTGTTTTAGTTGTTATTGTCGTTTAGTTGTTTTAGTTGTTTTAACTGTTTAGGTGTTACAGTTGTTCTAGTTGATATAGTTGTTTAGGTGTTATAATTGTTTGTGGTGTTTCAGTTGTTCTAGTTGTTTTAGTTGTTTTAGTTGTTTTAGTTGTTATAGTTGTTCTATGTGTTTTAGTTGTTGTAGGTGTTCAAGGTGTTTTAGGTGTTTCTAGTTGTTTTAGTTGTTTTAGGTGTTTTAGTTGTTGCAGGTATTTTAGTTGTTTTTGGTGTTATAGTTGTTGTAGGTGTTTTAGGTGTTATAGTTGTTGTATGTGTTTTAAGTTGTTCCAGGTGTTTTAGTTATTTTAGGTGTTATAGTTGATTTAGTTGTTTTATGTGTCATGGTTGTTTGAGTTGTTTTTGTTTTTATAGTTGTTATAGTAGTTTCAGTTGTTTTAGTTGTTATAGGTGTTATAGTTGTTTAAGGTGTTATAGTTGTTTTAGGTGTTATAGTTGTTCTAGGTGTTTAGTTGTTTAAGTTGCTTCAGTTGTTTTAGTTGTTCTAGTTGTTTTAGTTGTTTTGTTTTTTTAGTTGTTATAGTTGTTATTGTTGTTTCAGTTGTTTTAGTTGTGTTAGGTGTTCTAGTTGCTATAGTTGTTTAAGTTGTTTTTTGGTGTTGTAGTTGTTCGAGGCGTTATAGTTGTTTGAGGTGTTATAGTTGTTTTGGCTGTTTTAGTTATTTTAGTTGTTTTAGGTGTTATAGTTGTTTAATCTGTTTTAGTTGTTTTTAAGTGTTATAGGTGTTTTAGGTGTTTTAGGTGTTATAGTTGTTTCATGTGTTTTATTTGTTTAATGTGTTTTAGTTGTTTTAGGTGTTTTATTTGTGCTAGGCGTTTAAGTTGTTTAGGTGTTTTGTTGTTTTAGTTTTTTAAGTTGTTTTAAGTGTGTTAGTTGTTGTAGGTGTCTTAGTTGTTTTAGGTGGTCTAGTTGTTATAGTTGTTTTAGTTTTTCCAGGTGTTATAGTTGTTATAGGTGTTCTAGGTGTTCTAGGTGTTATAAGTGTTGCAATTGTTTTAGTTGTTTTAGTTGTTCTAGTTGTTTTAGTTGGTTTAGTTTTTTTAGTTGTTTTAGTTGTTGTAGTTGTTATAGTTGTTTCAGTTGTTTTAGTTGTTTTAGTTGTTTTAGTTGTTTTAGTTGTTGTAGTTGTTGTAGTTATTTTAGTTGTTTTAGTTGTTCTAGTTGTTCTAGTTGTTGTGAGTGGTATAGTTATTTTAGGTGTTCTAGGTGTTTTAGGTGTCTTAGGTGTTCTAGTTGTTATAGTTGTAAGTTGTTATAGTTGTTTTAGTGGTTCTAGTTGGTTTATGTGTTATAGTCGTTGTAGATGTTTAGTTGTTTTAGTTGTTTAAGTTGTTTCAGTTGTTGTAGGTGTTCTTGATGTTACAGGTGTTTTAGTTGTTTAATGGTTTTAGGTGTTTTAGTTGTTTAGTTGTTTTAGTTGTTACAGTTGTTTTAGATGTTTTATGTGTTTCAGTTGTTTGGTTGTTCAAGTTGTTTTAGGTGTTCTTTTTTTTTTAGGTGTTTGGTTGTTTAAGTTGTTTTTTGTTGTTTTAGTTGTTTTAGTTGTTATAGTTGTTTTTGTTGTTGTATGTGTACTAGTTGTTTTAGGTGTTTCAGGTGTTTTAGGTGTTTTAGGTGTTTTGGTATTGTTTCAGTTGTTCTAGGTGTTACAGTTGTTCCAGGTGTTTTAGTTGTTTCAGGTGTTTTAGTTGTTATATTTGTTTTAGTTGTATTAGTTGTTTAGTTGTTTTAGGTGTTTGAGTTGTTTTAGGTGTTTCAGTTGTTCTAGGTGTTTCAGTTGTTTAGGTGTTATAGTTGTTTTAGGTGTTTTAGTTGTTGTAGATGTTTTAGTTGTCTTAGTTATTCAAGTCGTTTTAGTTGTTCTAGTTGTTGTAGTTGTGTTAGGTGTTTTAGTTGTTTATTTGTTTTAGGTGTTATATTTGTTTTATGTGTTTTATTTGTTTTAGTTGTTATAGGTGTTTTAGTTGTTTTAGGTGTTTTAGTTGTTTAAGGTGTTTAAGTTGATTAGGGGTTTTAGTTGTTATAGGTGTTTAGTTGTTTTATTTGTTCTAGTTGTTTAATGTGTTTAGTTGATTTAGGTGTTTTAGTTGTCATAGGTGTTTCAATTGTTATAGTTGTTTTAGGTGATATAGTTGTTCTAGTTGTTTTAGTTGTTTATAGTTGTTTGAGGTGTTGTAGTTGTTATAGTTGTTTAGTTGTGTTAGTTGTTTTTGTTGTTTTAGTTGTTTTAGTTGTTTTAGTTGTTTTAGTTGTTTAGTTTTTTAGTTGTCATAGTTGTTTTAGTTGTTTTAGTTGTTCAAGTGGTTTTAGATGTTATAGGTGTTCTAGTTGTTTTAGGTGTTTTAGTTGTTTAGTTTTTTTAGTTGTTATAGTTGTTTAGTTGTTTTTTAGGTGTTCTAATTGTTTTAGTTGTTCTAGTTGTTTAGGGCGTTTTAGTTGTTATAGTTGTTTTAGTTGTTTTTTGTTGTTTTAGTTGTTATAGGTGTTTAGTTGTTTTATGTGTTTTAGTTGTTTTAGTTGTTTAGGTTGATTTAGTTGTTTAGTTGTTTTTGTTGTTCTAGTTGTTCTAGTCTTAAAGTTGTTTAGTTGTTTATAGTTGTTATAGGTGTTGTAGTTGTTGTAGACGTTTAAGGTGTTGTCGGGGTTTTAGTTGTTTTAGTTGTTTCATGTGTTCTAGTTCTTTCAGTTGTTTTAGTTTGTTATAGTTGTTATAGTTGTTATAGGTGTTCTAGTTGTTTAAGGTGTTTCTAGTTGTTTTAGTTGTTGTAGTTGTTTTAGTTGTTATAGTTGTTTTAGTTGTTATAGTTGTTTTAATGGTTTTAGTTGTTTAAGTTGTTTTAGTTGTTATAGGTGTTTTAGTTGTTATAGTTGTTCTAGTTGTTTAAGTTGTTTTTGTTGTTTTTAGTTGTTTTAGGTGTTATTGTTATTGTAGGTGTTATAGGTGTTATAGGTGTTTCAGTTGTTTCAGTTGTTTTAGTTGTTTTAATTGTTTCATGTGTTTTAGTTAATTTAGTTGTTTTAGTCGTTATAGTTGTTATATGTGTTATAGTTGTTTTTGGTGTTTACAGTTGTTTTAGTTATTTTAGTTGTTTTAGTTGTTATAGTGGTTTTAGTTGTTATAGTTGTTTTAGGGGTTTTAGTTGTTCTAGTTGTTTTAGTTGTTTTAGTTGTTTTAGTTGTTATAGTTGTTTCAGTTGGTTTAGTTAATTAGTTGTTTATAGTTGTTATAGGTGTTATAGTTGTTGTAGGTGTTTTAGGTGTTTAGGTGTTGTAGGGGTTTTAGGTGTTCTTGTTGTTTTAGGTGTTGTAGTTGTTTCAGGTAATTAAGTTGTTTTAGGTGTTGTAGTTGTTGTAGCTATTTTGGTTGTTTTCGGTGTTCTAGTTGTTTAAGGTGTTCTAGGTGTTTAGGTGTTTAGTTGTTACAGTTGTTTTAGAAGTTCTAGTTGTTTTAGTTGTTATAGTTGGTTAGGTGTTATAGTTTATGTAGTTGTTTTAGTTGTTTTAGTTGTTAAAGTTGTTAAGTTGTTTTAGTTATTTGTAGGTGTTCTAGTTGTTTTAGGTGTTCTAGTTGTTTATTTGTTTGGTTGTTTTAGGTGTTATAGTTGTTAGTTGTTTTAGTTGGTTTAGGTGTTCTAGTCTTTTTAGGTGTTTTAGTTGTTTAGTTGTTGTATTTGTTTCAGTTGAAACAGTTGTTCTAGGTGTTTTACTTGTTCTAGTTGTTTTATTTGTTTTAGGTGTTATAGTTGTTTGTAGTTGTTTTTGTTATTTTAGTTGTTTTAGTTGCTTTAGTTGTTATAGGTGTTTTATTTGTGATACATGTTTTAGTTTTGTTAGTGGTTATAGTCGTTTTAGTTGTTTAAGTTCAGTTGTTATCCGTGATTTAGGCTTTTTAGTGGTTTTAGGTGTTTCAGTTGTTTAGGTGTTTTTAGTGGTGTTAGGTTTTTTAGTTGTTTAAGGTGTTATATTTGTTTTAGGTGATATAGTTGTTAAGTTGTTTTAGTTGTTCAAGTTGTTTTAGTCGTTTTAGTTGTTCAATGTGTTTTAGGTGTTATAGGTGTTCTAGGTGTTTATAGTTGGATTAGTTGTTTAGGTGTTTTAGTTGTTTCAGGTGTTCTAAGTGTTTTAGTTGATTCAGATGTTTCAGTTGTTGTATTTGTTATATTTGTTATAGTTGTTTTAGTTGTTTTAGTTGTTTTAGTTGTTATAGTTGTTTTAGTTGTTCTAGTTGTTTTAGTTGTTATATATAGTTGTTTTGTTTGTTCAGCTGTTTTAGTTGTTTCTAGTTGTTTTTTGTTGTTTCAAGTGTTTTAGTTGTTGTAGGTGTTATAGTTGTTATAATTGTTTAGTTGTTTTAGGTGTTTTAATTGTTTTAGTTGTTATAGTTGTTTTTAGGTGTTTTAGGTGTTCTATTTGTTTTAGTTGTTTGTGTTTTTTCAGTTGTTCTAGTTGTTTTAGTTGTTATAGTTGTTTTAGTTGTTTTAGTTGTTTTAGTTGTTGTAGTGGTTTCAGTTTTTATGGTTGTTTTAGTTGTTTCAGTTGTTTAGTTGTTCTATTTTTTTAGATGTTTTAGTTGTTTAAGATGTTTCAGTTGTTTTTGTTGATATAGTTGTTGTAGTTGTTTTATGTAATTTAGTTGTTTCAAGTGTTTTAGTTGTTGAAGGTGTTTTAGTTGTTTTAGGTGTTTTAGTTGTTTTAGTTGTTTCAGATGTTATAGTTGTTTTAGTTGTTATAGTTGTTTTAGTTGTTTTAGTTGTTTTAGGTGTTCTAGTTATTGTAGTTGTTTCAGGTGTTTTCGTTGTTCAAGTTGTTTAGTTGTTTGTAGGTGTTTTAGTTGTTATATATGTTTTAGTTGTTGTAGTTGTTTTAGCTGTTTTATTTGATTTAGTTGTTGTAGGTGTTGTAGTCGTTTTTGGTTGTTTTATTTGTTTATGTGTTCCAGTTGTTCAAATAGTTCAGTTGTATTAGGTGTTTTAGGTGTTTTAGATGTTATAGTTGTTATAGTTGTTTTAGTTTTTTAGTTGTTTTAGTTGGTTTACGTTTTCTAGTTGTTTTAAGTTGTTTTAGTTGTTTTAGTTGTTATAGTTGTTTTAGTTGTCTTAGTTGTTTTAGTTGTTATAGTTGATTAAGTTGTTCTAGTTGTTCTAGTTATTTAGTTGTTTTAGGTGATATAGTTGTTTAAGGTATTTTAGATGTTTTAGGTATTTTAGTTGTTTAGTTGTTGTAGTTGTTATGGTTGTTATAGTTGTTTAGTTGTTTAAGTATGTTTATGTGTTTCAGTTGTTGTAGTTGTTCGGTTGTTTTAGTTGTTATAGTTGTTTAAGTTGTTTTAGTTGTTGTAGGTGTTCTATTTGTTTTAGGTGTTTTAGTTGGTTAAATGGTTTAGTTGTTATAGTTCTTTTAGTTGTTTTAGTTGTTTTAGTTGTCATAGTTGTTATAGTTGTTTCAGGTGTTTTAGTTGTTTTAGTTGTTCAGGGTGTTATAGTTGTTTCAGTTAATATAGTTGTTCTAGTTGTTTTAGTTGTTTTAGTTGTTATAGGGGTTTTAGTTGTTTAGGTGTTTTAATTGTTTTAGTTGTTTTATTTGTTATAGTTGTTTTAGCTGTTTTAGTTGTTTTAGTTGTTATAGTTGTTCTATGTGTTATAGTTGTTGTAGGTGTTCTAGGTGTTCTAGGTGTTTGTAGTTGTTTTAGTTGTTCTAGGTGTTCTAGTTGTTTCAGGTATTTCAGTTGATTTAGGTGTTTTAGTTGTTTAGTAGTTCAAGTTGTTTAGGTGTTATAGTTGTTATAGGTGTTTTAGGTGTCGTTTTAGGTGTTTAAGTTGTTTCAGTTGTTTTAGTTGTTATAGATGTTTGAGTTGTTCTAGTTGTTCTAGTTGTTTTAGTTGATTTAGGTGATATAGTTGTTTAAGGTGTTTTAGGTGTCGTTTTAGGTGTTTTAGTTGTTTAGTTGTTTTTTAGTTGTTTTAATTGTTTTAGTTGTTGTAGGTGTTCCATTTGTTTAAGTTGTTTTAGTTGTTTAGTTGTTTTAGTTGTTATAGTTGTTTTAGTTGTTTTAGGTGTTCCATTTGCTTAAGGTGTTTTAGTTGTTTAGTTATATATAGTTGTTTTAGGTGTTCTAGTATTTTTAGGTGTTTTAGTTGTTTCAGTTGTTTTAGTTGTTATAGTTGTTATAGTTGTTTTAGTTGTTTCAGTTGTTTTATTTGTTTTATTTGTTTTAGCTGTTGTAGTTGTTTTAGTTGTTATAGTTGTTTTAGTTGTTTCAGTTGGTTAGTTGTTTTAGTTGTTTTAGTTGTTGTGGTTGTTTTAGTTGTGTGCTAGTTGTTTAGTTGTTTTAGTTGTTTTTAGTTGTTCTACTTGTTTTAGTTGCTATAGTTGTTTTAGTTGTTGCAGTTGTTTCAGTTGTTTAAGTTGTTTTAGTTGTTAAGTTGTTTTAGTTGTTTTAGTTATTTTAGTTGTTGTATGTGTTTTAGTTGTTGTAAATGTTATAGGTGTTTTCGGTGTTATAGTTGTTATTGATGTTTAGTTGTTTTAGTTGTTTTAGTTGTTTTAGTTGTTCTAGTTTTTTATTGTTGTTATAGTTGTTCTAGTTGTTTCAGTTGTTTTAGTTGTTTTAGTTGTTATAGTTGTTTTAGTTGTTTTAGTTGTTATAGTTGTTTCAGTTGTTTTAGTTGTTTCCATTGTTATGGTTGTTTTAGTTGTTATAGTTGTTTTAGTTGTTCATAGTTATTTTAGGTGTTTTACTTGTAGTAGGTGTTATATTTGTTTTAGGTGTTTTAATTGTTTTAGTTGCTTCAGTTGTTATAGTTGTTTCAGTTGTTTTCGTTGTTTTAGTTGATATAGTCGTTTCAGTTGTTATAGTTGTTTTAGTTGTTATAGGTGTTTTAGTTGTTTTAGTTGTTTTAGTTGTTATAGTTGTTTTAGTTGTTATAGTTGTTTTAGTTGTTTTAGTTGTTTAGTTGTTCAGTTGTTTTAGTTGTTTAAGATGTTGTAGTTGTTTTAGTCGGTATAGTTTTTTTAGTTGTTTTAGTTGTTGTAGTTGTTTCAGTTGTTTTAGTTTTTGTAGTTGTTATATGTGTGTTAGTTTTTAGGGTGTTTTAGTTGTTATAGTTGTTTTAGTTGTTCTAGTTGTTCTATTTGTTATAGTTGTTTTAGTTGTTTTAGTTGTTTTAGTTGTTTAGTTGTTATAGTTGTTTAGTTGTTGTAGTTGTTTTTGTTGTTTTAGTTACTTTAGGTGTTATAGTTGTTGTCGGTGTTATAGGTGTTTCAGGTGTTTTAGATGCTCTAGTTGTTTTAGTTGTTTTAGTTGTTTTAGTTGTTATAGTTGTTTTAGTTGTTATGAGTTGTTTTAGTTGTATCAGTGGTTTTAGTTGTTCTAGCTGTTATAGTTGTTTCAGTTGGTTTAGGTGTTTTAGTTGTTGTAGTTGTTTTAGATGTTTTAGTTGTTTTAGTTTTTGAGTTGTTATAGGTGTTCTAGTTGTTTTAGGTGTTTTAATTGTTATGGTTGTTATAGTTGTTATAGTTGGTATAGTTGTTAAGTTGTTTTAGGTGTTTTAATTGTTTTAATTGTTATAGTTGTTTAAGGTGTTTTAGTTGTTTCAGTTCTTCTAGTTGTTTCAGTTGTTCTAGTTGTTATAGGTATTTTAGTTGTTTAAGGTGTTTTAGGTGTTTTAGTTGTTATAGTTGTTCTAGTTGTTTTACTTGTTATAGTTGTTTTAGTTGTTATAGTTGTTTTAGTGGTTTTGGTTGTTATAGTTGTTATAGTGGTTTTAGTTGTTTAGTTTTTTTAGTTGTTTAGGTGTTCTAGTTGTTGTAGGTGTTTTAGTTGTTTAGTTGTGTTTGTTGTTATAGTTGTTCTAGTTGTTTTAGTTGTTATAGTTGTTTTTAGTTGTTATAGTTTTTGTAGTTGTGCTAGATGTTATGTTGTTTTAATTGTTGCAGTTGTTTTAGTTGTCCTGTAATTTTAGTTGT
Organism: Gammarus roeselii; assembly: GCA_016164225.1. NCBI lineage: Eukaryota > Metazoa > Arthropoda > Malacostraca > Amphipoda > Gammaridae > Gammarus > Gammarus roeselii. The sequence continues at coordinate 28,307 of SDVV010000059.1, read as the reverse complement.
TCTAATTTTTTAGGTGTTTTAGTAGTTAAATGTGTTTTAGTTGTTTAGTCGTTTTAGTTGCTCCAGGTGTTATAGTTGTTTCAGTTGTTTTAGTTGTTTTATGTATTATAGTTGTTTTAGTTGTTATAGGTGTTTTAGTTGTTGCAGTTGTTTCAGTTGTTTCAGTTGTTATAGGTGTTGTAGGTGTTTCGTGTGTTTTAGTTTTTTAGTGGTTTTAAGTGTTTTAGTTGTTGCAAGTGTTTCAGTTGTTCTAGGTGTTTTAGTTGTTTAAGTTGTTTCAGTTGTTTTAGGTGTTTTAGTTGTTTTATTTGTTTAGTTGTTTTAGTTGTTATAGTTCTTTTAGTTGTTATAAATTGTTTTAGTTGTTATATGTGATTTAGTTGTTTTAGGTGTTTTAGGTGTTATATGTGTTCTAGTTGTTTGTAGTTGTTCTAGTTGTTACAGTTGTTTCAGGTGTTTAAGTTGTTTTAGGTGTTTAAGTTGTTTAAGGTCTTTAAGTTGTTTTAGTGGTTTTAGTTGTTCCAGGAGTTTTAGTTGATTTAGGTGTTTTAGTTGTTATATTTGTTTTAGTTGTTAAAGTTGTTCAGTTGTTTTAGGTGTTTTAGTTGTTTTAGTTGTTATAGTTGTTGAGTTGTTTTAGTTGTTTTAGTTGTTTTAGTTGTTATAGTCGTTTAGTTGTTATAATTGTTTTAGTTGTTTTAGGTGTTGAAGTTGTTTTAGTTGTTTTAGTTGCTTTAATTGTTCTAGTTGTTTTAGTTGTTTTAGTTGTTTTAGTTGTTGTAGTTGTTTTAGTTGTTATAGTTTGTTTAGTTGTTTTAGTTGTTTTAGTTGTTCTAGTTGTTATAGTTGTTCTAGTTTTCTTCGGTGTTTTAGATGTTTAAGGTGTTTAGTTGTTTTAGTTTTTTTAGTTGTTCATAGGTGTTTTAGCTGTTATAAGTGTTTTAGTTGTTGTAGGTGTTTTAGTTGTTTGAGGTGTTCAGTTGTTTTAGTTGTTCTAGATGTTTCAGTTGTTCTAGTTGTTTTAGGTGTTTTAGTTGTTGTAGGTGTTAAGGTGTTTTATGTGTCTTAGGTGTTTTAGTTGTTTTAGGTGTTATAGTTGTTGTAGTTGTTTTAGTTGTTAGTTGTTTTAGTTGTTAGAGGTGTGTTAGTTGCGTAAGGTGTTTAAGTTGTTATAGTTATTTTATTTGTTTTATTTGTTTTTGTTGTTCTAGTTGTTTTAGTTGTTATAATTGTTTAGTTGTTTGGGTGTTACAGTTGTTTTAGGTGTTCTAGTTGTTTTAGGTGTTCTGGTTGTTATAGGTGTTGTTGTTGTTTAAGGTGTTTAAGTTGTTCTAGGTGTTTTAGATGTTTTTAGGTGTTCTTTTTGTTTTATGTGTGATAGTTGTTCTATGGGGTTTTATTTGTTTCGATTGTTTTAATTTTTTTAGGTGTTTTAGTTGTTTAGTTGTTATAGTTGTTATAGTTGTTTAGTTGTTTTAGTTGTTTATAGTTTTTTTATGAGTTATAATTGTTATAGTTGATTAGTTGTTTCAGTTGTTTTAGTTGTTCTAGTTGTTTTAGTTGTTCAAGTTGTTCTCGTTGGTTTAGGTGTTATAGTTGTTTTAGTTGTTTTAGTTGTTCTATTTGTTTTAGGTGTTCCAGTTGTTTTATGTGTTTTAGTTGTTATTGTTGTTTTAGTTATTATAGTTGTTTTAGTTGTTTAAGGTGTTTTGGGTGTTTTATTTGTTATAGTTGATTTAAGTGTTCTAGTTGTTGTAGTTGTTTTAGTTGTTTTAGTTTCTCTAGGGATTTTTAGTTGTTTTATGTGTTCTAGTTGTTTAAGTTGTTGTAGTTGTTTCAGTTGTTTCAGTTGTTTTAGTTGTTTTAGTTGTTTGAGTTGTTGTAGTTGTTTTTAGTTGCTTTTGGTGTTTTGTTTTTGTAGGTGTTTAGTTGTTTTAGGTGTTATAGTTGTTTTAGTTGTTTTATGTGATATAATTGTTGTAGTTGTTTTAGTTGTTTTAGTTGATTTAGTTGTTATAGGTGTGTTAGTTGTCGAAGGTGTTTCAGTTGTTATAGTTGTTTTAGTTGTTCTAGTTGTTTTAGTTGTTTAGTTGTTTAGTTGTTTTAGTTGTTTTAGTTGTTATAGTTGTTTTAGTTATTTTAGTTGTTTTAGTTGTTATTGTCGTTTAGTTGTTGTAGTTGTTTTAGTTGTTTTTAGTTGTTTTAGGTGTTTTAGTTGTTGTAGGTGTAATATAGGTGTTATAGTTGTTCTGGTTGTTTTAGTTGTTTTAGTTGTTTTAGTTGTTTTAGTGGTTTTAGTTGTTTCAGCTGTTTAGTTGTTTCAGTTGGTTTAGGTGTTGTAGTGGTTGTGGTTGTTTAGTTGTTTTAGTTGTTATAATTGTTTAAGTTGTTTTAGTTGTTTAAGGTGTTCTAGTTATTTAGAAGTTTTAGTTGTTATAGTTGTTTTAGTTGTTTCAGTTGTTGTAGATGTTTCAGTTGTTATAGTTGTTATAGGTGTTTTAGTTGTTTCATGTGTTTTAATTGTTTTAGTTGTTGTTTCATGTGTTTTAATTGGCCGCCGTGGCCGAGTGGTTAGCGTATCCGACTGCAGTGTCAGCCTCTGGTGCTGCATGTCGCTAGTTCGAGCCTCGGCAGGGACACGGCGGTCTTGTTGCGGGGAGATAGGGCTCCTCCCCCCTCTGTTTCTGCGAAACCTAGTCACCCCCCTAACTAGGGGGAAACGGCTGTATGTCTACACTGTATGTCTATACATACAGTTGTTGTAGTTGTTATAGTTGTTTTAGTTGTTATAGTTGTTTAGTTGTTGTAGTTGTTTCAGTTGTTCTGGTTGTTTTAGTTGTTATAGTTGTTTCAGTTGTTTTAGATGTTCATATTTGTTTTAGGTGTTTTAGTTGTTGTAGGTGTTATAGTTGTTTTAGGTGTTTTAGTTGTAGTAGGTGTTTACGTGTTTTATGTGTTTTAGGTGTTATAGTTGTTCTAGATGTTATAGTTGTTGTAGTTGTTTTAGTTGTTTCAGTTGTTATAGGTGTGTTAGTTGTTTAAGGTGTTTCAGTTGTTATAATTGTTTTAGTTGTTTTAGTTGTTTTAGTTGTTTGTAGTTGTTTTATGAGTTTTAGTTGTTGTAGGTGTTTAGGTGTGTTATGTGTTATAGGTGTTTTAATTGTTTCAGGTGTTATAGTTGTTGTAGTTGTTTTAGTTGTTTAGTTGTTTTAGTTGTTGTAGTTGTTATAGGTGTGTTAGTTGTTTAAGGTGTTTTAGTAGTTATACTTGTTAAGTTGTTGTAGTTGTTTTAATTTGTTTGTAGTTGTTTTAGGTGTTTTAGTTGTTGTAGGTGTTATAGGTGTTTGTGGTGTTTTAGTTGTTCAAGTTGTTTTAGTTGTTTTAGTTTTTTAGTTGTTAGTGTGGTTTCAGTTGTTTAGCTGTTTAGTTGTTTCAGTTGGTTTAGGTGTTTAAGAAGTTGTAGTTGGTTTAGTTGTTTTAGTTGTTTAAGTTGTTTAAGTTGTTTTAGTTCTTATGAGTATTCTAGTTGTTATAGGTGTTCTAGTTGTTATAGTTGTTTCAGTTGTTTAAGTTGTTATAGGTGTTCCAGTTGTTTTAGTTGTTATAGTTGTTTAGGTGTTTTAGTTGTTTTAGTTGTTTTAGATGTTTCAGTTGTTTTAGTTGTTATAGGTGTTTTAGTTGTTTAGGTGTTTAGTTGTTTTAGTTGTTTTAGTTGTTATAGTTGTTTTAGTTGTTATAGTTGTTTTAGTTGTTGTAGTTGTTTCAGTTGTTTTGGTTGTTATAGTTGATATAGTTGTTTTAGTTGTTTTTGTTGTTCATAGTTGTTTTAGGTGTTTTAGTTGTTGTAGGTGTTTTAAGTGTTTCAGGTGTTTTAGTTGTTTTAATTGCTTTAGTTGTTATAGTTGTTTAGTTGTTTTAGTTGTTTTAGTTGTTATAGTTGTTTTAGTTGTTATTGTGGTTTTAGTTGTTTTAGGTGTTCTAGTTGTTATAGTTTTTTGTTGTTGTTTTTCTAGTTGTTTTGGTTGTTTTAGTTGTTCTAGTTGTTTTAGTTGTTATAGTTGTTTTAGTTGTTGTAGTTGTTTTAGTTGTTATGGTTGTTTTAGTTGTTTTAATTGTTTTAGTTGTTCTAATTGTTTTAGTTGTTCTAGTTTTTTTAGGTGTTATAGTTGTTCAAGGTGTTCTAGTTGTTTTAGTTGTTATAGTTGTTATAGTTGTTCTAGTTGTTTTTTGGTGTTCTAGTTGTTCTAAGTGTTTTAGTTGTTGTAGGTGTTTTAGTTGTTTTTGGTGTTTTAGTTGTTTTAGTTGTATATGTTATTGTTGTTTTAATTGTTATAGTTGTTTTAGTTGTTATAGTTGTTTTAGGTGTTAAAGTTGTTGTAGTTGTTTCAGGTGTTTTAGTTGTTCAGGTTGTTTAGTTGTTTTTTAGGTGTTTTAGTTGTTTTAAGGTGTTTTAGTTGTTGTAGTTGTTTTGGTTGTTGTAGGTGTTGTATTTGTTTGTAGTTGTTCTAGTTATTGTAGTTGTTTTAGGTGATATAGTTGTTTAAGGCGTTATAGTTGTTCTCGTTGTTTTAGTTGTTTTAATTGTTTTAGTTTTTATAGTTGTTATAGTTGTTCTAGTTATTTTAGTTGTTTACGGTTATATAGTTGTTTAAGGTATTTAGTTTTTTTAGGTGTATTAGTTGTTAAGTTGTTATAGTTGTTTTGTTGTTTTAGTTGTTATAGTTGTTTTAGTTTGTTTAGGTGTTTCAGTTGTTGTAGTTGTTTGGTTATTTTAGTTGTTTAAGTTATTTAATTGTTGTAGGTGTTCCATTTGTTTTAGGTGTTTTAGTTGTTTAGTTGTTTTAGTTGTTATAGTTGTTTTAGTTGTTGCAAATGCTTTAGTTGTTTATTTGTTTTAGTTATTGAAGGTGTTCAAGTCTTTTTATGTGTTTTAGTTGTTTTAGAGGTTTTAGTTGTTATGGTTGTTATTGTTGTTTCAGGTGTTTTAGTTATTTTAGTTGTTCAAGTTGTTCTATGTGTTTTAGTTGTTTTAGTTAATAAAGTTGTTTAGTTGTTATGGTTGTTATAGTTGTTCAGTTGTTTTAGGTGTTTTGATTGTTTAGTTGTTATAGTGGTTTTAGGTGTTTTAGTTGTTTTAGTTTTTATAGTTGTTACAATTGTTTTAGTTGTTATAGGGGTTATAGTTGTTTAGTTGTTATGGTTGTTTTAGTTGTTTAGTTGTTTAGTTGTTATGGCTGTTTTAGTTGTTATAGTTGGTTAGTTCTTTAGTTGTATATAGTTGTTTTTAGTTGTTTTATGTTGTAGTTGTTGTAGGTGTTATAGTGGTTTTAGGTGTTTTAGTTGTTATAGTGGTTTTAGTTGTTTTAGTTGTTATAGTTGTTTGAGTTGTTTTAGTTGTTTAAGTTGTTTTAGGTGTTTTAGTTGTTGTAGGTGTTTTAGTTGTTTAGTTTTTATAAGTTTTTTTTTGTTGTTTTATGTGTTCTAGTTGTTTTAGTTGTTGTAGTTGTTTTAGTTGTTTCAGTTGTTTTATTTGTTTGAGTTGTTCAAGTTGTTTTTAGTTGTTCTAGGTGTTTTAGTTGTTGTCGGTGTTTAGATGTTATATGTGTTTTAGTTGATTTAGTGGTTTTAAGTGATATAATTGTTGTGGTTGTTTAGTTGTTTTAGGTGTGTTAGTTGTTAAAGGTGTTTAAGTTGTTCTAGTTGTTTTAGTTGTTTTACTGGTTTTAGTTGTTATAGTTGTTCTAGTTGTTTTAGTTGTTTTAGTTGTTTTAGTTGTTTTAGTTGTTATAGTTGTTCTAGTTGTTTTAGTTGTTTTAGTTTTTTTATTTGTTTTAGTTGTCATAGTTGTTTAGTTGTTGTAGTTGGTTTAGTTGTTTTAGTTGTTTTAGTTGTACTAGTTGTTTTAGTTGTTTTAATTGTCATAGTTGTTTAGTTGTTGTAGTTGTTTTAGTTGTTTTTTTTTCGTTTAGGTTTTTAAGTTGTTGTAGGTGTTATAGATGTTTTAGGTGTTTTAGTTGTTCTAGTTGTTTCAGTTGTTTCAGTTGTTCTAGTTTTTACAGTTTTTTTTAGTTATTATATGTGGTTTAGTTGTTTAAGTTGTTGTAGTTGTTCTAGTTGTTTTAGTTATTTATTTGTTCTGTTTTTTTAGATGTTTTAGTTGTTTTTGTTGTTCTAGTTGTTCTAGTTGTTCTAGTTGTTTAGGTGTTCAGTTGTTTAAGGTGTTTTAGTTGCTTTAGTTGTTAAATTGTTTTAGTTGTTTTAGGTGTTACAGTTGTTCCAAGTTTTTTTTAGTTGTTGTAGGTGTTATAGTTGTTTTAGGTGTTATAGTTGTTGTATGTGTTATAGTTGTTTTAGGTGTTTTAGTTGTTCAAGTTGTTTTAGTTGTTTTAGTTGTTTTAGTTGCTTTAGTTGTTATTGTTGTTTTAGTTGTTCAAGTTGTTTTAGTTGTTATAGTTGTTTAGTTGTTATAGTGGTTTTAGTTGTTTTAGGTGTTCTAGTTGTTTTAGTTGTTTTTGTTGTTTTAGTTGTTCTAGTTTTTTTAGTTGTTTTAGTTGTTATAGTTGTTTTATTTATTTTAGTTGTTTTAGTGGTTTAGTTGTTGTAGTTGTTTTAGTTGTTATGGTTGTTTTAGTTGTTTCAGTTGTTTCAGTTGTTCTAGTTGTTTTAGTTGTTCTAGTTTTTTAGGTGTTTTAGTTGTTTATGGTGTTTTAGTTGTTTTAGTTAATTTAGTTGTTATATTTGTTCTAGTTGTTTCAGGTGTTTTAGTTGTTTTAAGTGTTTCAGTTGTTGTAGGTGTTTTAGTTGTTCTAGGTGTTTTATGTGTTTTAGTTGTTTAGTTGTTTTAGTTGTTTTGGTTGTTTTAGTTGTTTTAGTGGTTTTAGTTGGTTTAGGTGTTTCAGTTGTTGTAGTTGTTTGGTTGTTCTAATTGTTTTAGTTGTTATATTCGTTCAAGTTGTTTTAGTTGCTTTAGTTGCTTAGTTGTTTTAGTTATTTTAGGTGTTCTAGTCTCTTTAGGTGTTTTAGTTTTTTAGTTGTTTTAGTTGTTATAGTTGTTATTGTTGTTTCAGGTGTTTAAGTTGTTCAAGTTGTTTTGTTGTTCTAGGTGTTTTAGTTGTTTTAGTTAAAATAGTTGTTTTGTGTTGTTTCAGTTGTTATAGGTGTTCTAGTTGTTGAGGTGTTTTAGTTGTTTTAGTTGTTATAGTTGTTTTAGTTGATTTAGTTATTGTAGTTGTTTTAGTTGTATGGGTGTTTTAATTGTTTTAAGTGGTTTAAGTGTTCTAGTTGTTATAGTTGTTTTAGTTGTTATAGTTGTTTTAGTTGTTATATTTTTTTTAGTTGTTTTAGTTGTTTCAGTTGTTTTAGTTAAATTTTTTTTTTAGTTGTTATAGTTGTTTAGTTGTTTTAGTTGTTTTTAGTTGTTTTTTAGTTGTTCTAAGTGTTTTAGTTGTTGTAGGTGTTATAGTTGTTATAACTGTTTAGTTGTTTTAGGTGTTTTAGTTGTTTTAGTTGTTATAGTTGTTTTAGGTGTTTTAGATGTTCTATTTGTTTTAGTTGTTATTGTTGTTTCAGTTGTTCTAGTTGTTTAAGTTGTTATAGTTGTTTTAGTTGTTGCAGTTGTTTTAGTTGTTGTAGTTGTTTTAGTTGTTATGGTTGTTTCCGTTGTTTCAGTTGTTTTAGTTGTTCTATTTTTTAGGTGTTTTAGTTGTTTAAGGTGTTTCAGTTGTTTAAGTTGATATAGTTGTTCTAGTTGCTATATGTAATTCAGTTGTTTCAAGTGTTTTAGTTGTTACAGGGGTTTTAGTTGTTTAGGTGTTTTAAGTGTTTTAGTTTTTTTAGTTGCTATAGTTGTTTTAGTTGTTTTAGTTGTTTTGTTGTTATAGTTGTTTTATGTGTTAAAGTTGTTGTAGGTGTTCTAGGTGTTTTAGGTGTTTATAGTTGTTGTAGTTGTTTCAGGTGTTCTAGTTGTTTCAGGTATTTCAGTTTTTTTTAGGTGTTTTAGTTGTTTAGTAGTTTAAGTTGTTTAGGTGTTATAGTTGTTATGGGTGTTTTAGTTTTTTTAGGTGTTTTAGGTGTTATAGTTCTTGTAGATGTTTTAGTTGTTTATGTGTTCTAGTTGTTTAAATGTTTCAGTTGTATTAGGTGTTTTATGTGGTTTATTTACTTCAGGTGTTATAGTTGTTCAGGGTGTTTTAGTTGCTCTAGTTGTTTTAGTTTTTTAAGTTGTTATTGTGGTTATAGTTGTTTTAGTTGTTTTAGTTGGTTTAGTTGTTATAGGGGTTATATTGGTTTTATGTGTTTTAGTTGCTTTAGTTTTTTTAGTTGTTCTAGTTATTCTAGTTGTTATAGTTGTTTGAGTTGTTTTAGTTGTTTATAGTTGTTTTAGGTGTTTAGTTGTTGTAGATGTTTAGGTGTTTTATGTGTTTTAGGTGTTTTAGTTGTTTTAGGTATTATAGTTGTTGAAAGTATTTTAGTTGTTTTAGTTGTATTAGTTGTTTCTAATTGTTTTAGGTGTTTTAGTTGTTGTAGGTGTTATAGTTGTTTTAGGTGTTAGTTGTTTTAGTTGTTTTAGTTGCTTTAGTTGCTTTAGTTGTTATAGTTGTTATAGTTGTTATAGTTCTTTTAGTTGTTTTAGTTTTCATAGTTGTTATAGTTGTTATAGTCGTTTTAGTTGTTTTAGGTGTTATAGTTGATTTAGTTGTTTAGTTGTTTTAGTCGTTCTAGTTGTTTAGTTGTTTTAGTTGTTGTAGTTGTTTTAGTTGTTATGGTTGTTATAGATGTTCTAGTTGTTTTAGTTATTCTAGTTGCTTTAGTTGTTCTAGTTTTTTTAGGTGTTGTAGTTGTTTGAGCTGTTTAGTTGTTTTAGTTGTTCTAGTTGTTCAAGTTGTTTAGGTATTTTAGTTGTTTTAAGTGTTTTAGTTGTTGTAAGTGTTTTAGTTGTTTTATGTGTTTCCGTTGTTTTAGTTGTTTTAGATGTTTTAGTTGTTTTAGTTGTTATAGTTGTTATAGTTGTTATAGTTGTTTTAGGTGTTTTAGTTGTTGTAGTTATTTCAGGTGTTTTAGTTGTTCAAGTTGTTGAGTTATTTTCAGGTGTTTTAGTTGGTTTGGGTGTTTCAGTTGTTGTAGTTGTTTTTGTTGTTTTAGTTGTTGTAGGTGTTGTAGTTGTTTTTAATTGTTTCATTTGTTTATGTGTTCTAGTTGTTCAAATGTTTCAGTTGTATTAGGTGTTGTAGGTGTTATAGTTGTTTCAGGAGTTTCAGTTGTTTGAGGTGTTAAAGTTGTTCTAGTTGTTTTAGTTCTTTTATTTGTTGTAGTTGTTTTAGTTGCTGTAGTTGTTATAGTTGTTTTAGTTGTGATAGGTGTTATAGTTGTTTTAGGGGTTTTAGGTACAATAGTTGTTATAGTTGTTTTAGTTGTTTTAGTTTTTTTAGTTGGTTTAGGTTTTTTAGTTGTTTAAGTTGTTGTAGTTGTTTTAGTTGCTATAGTTGTTTTAGTTGTTTCAGTTGTTTTAGTTATTATAGATGTTATAGTTGTTTTAGTTGTTCTAGTTGTTTAAGTTGTTTTATGCGATGTACTTGTGTAGGTGTTTTAGTCGTTTTAGGTGTTTCAGTTGTTTCAGGTGTTATAAGTTGTTGTAGGTGTTTAAGTTGTTTAGGTGTTTTAGTTGTTTTATGTGGTATAGTTGTTTTAGGTGATTTAGTTGTTTAGGTGTTTTGGTTGTTTTAGGGGTTGTAGTTGTTCTAGGTGTTTTAGTAGTTTAGTTGTTATAGTTGTTATAGTTGTTTTAGTTGTTTTAGTTGTTTAAAGTTGTTTTATGTGTTCTAGTTATTATAGTTGTTTAGTTGTTTTAGTTGTTTTGGTTGTTTAGTTGTTGTAATTGATTAAGTTGTTCTAGTTGGTTTTGGTGTTTTAGTTGTTTTAGTTGTTATAGTTGTTTTATTTGTTTAAGTTGTTTTAGTTGTTTTCTAGATGTTTGAGGTGTTTTAGTTGTTGTAGGTGTTAGGTGTTTTATGTGTTACAGTTGTTTTAGTTGTTTTAGGTGTTATAGTTGTTGTAGTTGTTTTAGTTGTTTTAGTTGTTATAGTTGGTTTAGGTTTTCTAGCTGTTTAAGTTGTTGTAGTTGTTTTAGTTGTTTTAGTTGTTTCAGTTGTTCAAGTTGTTATAGATGTTTTAGTTGTTTTGGTTTTTCTAGTTGATTTAGGTGATATAGTTGTTTAAGGTGTTTTAGGTGTTTCTTTAGGTGTTTTAGTTGTTTAGTTGTTTTAGTTGTTCTAGTTGCTTTAGTGGTTTTAGTTGTTGTAGGTGTTCCATTTGTTTAAGTTTTTTGTTTGTTGTGTAGTTGTTTTAGTTGTTATAGTTGTTTTAGTTGTTTAGTTATTTGTAGTTGTTTTTAGGTGTTCTAGTATTTTTAGGTGTTTTAGTTGTTTCAGTTGTTTTAGTTGTTATAGTTGTTATTGTTGTTTTAGTTGTTTTAGTCGTTTTAGTTGTTGTATTTGTTTTAGTTGTTATAGTTGTTTTAGTTGTTTCAGTTGTTTTAGTTGTTCTAGTTGTTTTAGTTGATAAAGTTGTTTTAATTGTTTTTAGTTGTTTAGTTGTTTTAGTTGTTTATAGTTGTTCTACTTGTTTTAGTTGTTATAGTTGTTTTAGTTGTTTTAGTTGTTTTAGTTTTTATAGTTGTTTTAGTTGTTAAGTTGTTTTAGATGTTGTTGGTGTTTGAGTGTTTTTTTTCTGTGTTCTAGTTGTATAAATGTATTAGTTGTATTAGGTGTTTTAGGTGTTCTGAGTGTTTCATGTGTTTAAGAAGTTCAAGGTAATTTAGTTGTTCAAGTTGTTTTAAGTTGTTTTAGTTGTTTTAGTTGCTGTAGTTGTTATAGTTGTTATAGACGTTTTAGTTGCTTGAGGTTGTCATAGTTATTATATGGGTTATAGTTGTTCTATGTGCTTTAGTTGTTTTAGTTATTTCAGTTGTTTTAGTTGTTATAGTTGTTTGAGTTGTTTAAGTTGTTTTTAGTTGTTATAGTTGTTCTAGTTGTCGTAGGTGTTTAGGTGTTTTATGTGTTATATGTGTTTTAGTTGTTTAATGTGTTATAGTTATTGTAGTTGTTCTAGTTATTGTAGTTGTTATAGGTGTGTTAGTTGTTTGGGGTGTTTTAGTTGTTATAGTTGTTTTAGTTGTTTCAGTTGTTCTAGTTGTTATAGTTGTTTTAGTTGTTTTAGTTGTTTTAGTTTTTATAGTTGTTTAGTTGTTGGAGTTGTTTTTGTTGTTTTGAGTTGCTTTAGGTGTTCTAGTTGTTGCAGGTGTTATAGGTGTTTCAGGTGTTTTAGTTGCTCTAGTTGTTTTAGTTGTTTTAGTTGTTTTAGCTGTTATAGTTGTTTCAGTTGGTTTAGGTGTTTTTGTTGTTGTAGTTGTTTTAGTTGTTTTAGTTGTTTTAGTTTTTAAGTTGTTTTAGTTGTTATAGGTATTCTAGTTGTTTTAGGTGTTTTAATTGTTATAATTGTTATAGTTGTTATAGTTGTTATAGTTGTTCTAGTTGTTTTACTTGTTATACTTGTTTTAGTTGTAATAGTTGTTATAGTGGTTTTGGTTGTTATAGTTGTTATAGTTGTTTCAGTTGTTTTAGTTTTTGTAGTTGTTTAGGTGATCTAGTTATTGTAGGTGTTTTAGTTGTTTAGTTGATTTTGCTGTTATAGTTGTTCTAGTTGTTCTAGTTGTTTTAGTTGTTATAGTTGTTATAGTTGTTTTAGTTGTTTTAGTTGTTGTAGTTGTTTTAGTTGTTATGGTTGTTTTAGTTGTTATAGTGGTTTTAGTTGTTCTAGTTGTTATAGTTGTTCTAGTTTTTTAGGTGTTATAGTTGTTTAAGGTGTTTTAGTTGTTATAGTTGTTCTAGTTGTTATAGTTAATTTAGGTGTTTCTGTTGTTCTAAGTGTTTTAGTTGTTTCAGGTGTTCTAGTTGTTTTATGTGTTTTAGTTGTTTAGTCGTTTTAGTTGTTTTAGGTGTTATAGTTTTTTCAGTTGTTTTAGCCGTTTTATGTGTTATAGTTGTTTAATTGTTATAGGTGTTTTAGTTGATCTAGATAATTTAGTTGTTTAGTTGTTATAGTTGTTTTAGGTGTTTTAGTTGTTTTATTTGTTTAGTTGTTTTAGTTGTTTTAGTTCTTTTAGTTGTTATAGATCGTTTTAGTTGTTATATGTGTTTTAGTTGTTTTAGGTGTTTTAGGTGTTATATGTGTTTCAGTTGTTTGTATTTGTTCTGGATGTTACGGTTGTTTCAGGTGTTCTAGTTGTTTTAGGTGTTTAATTTGTTTAAGGTGTTTAAGTTGTTTTCGGTGTTTAGTTGTTATAGGAGTTTTAGTTGTTTAGGTGTTATAGGTGTTTTAGTTATTGAAATGTTTTAGTTGTTGTATTTATTAAAGTTGTTTTAGTTGTTTTAGTTGTATTGGTTGTTAGTTGTTTTTAGGTGTCTGAGTTGTTTTAGGTGTTTTAGTTGTTCTAGGTGTTTTAGTTGTTTAAGGTGTTATAGTTGTTTAAGGTGTTCTAATTATTTTAGGTGTTCTAGTTGTTATAAATGTTTTAGGTGTTTTAGTTGTTGTAGTTGTTTTAGTTGTTATAGTTGTTTTGGTTGTTTTAGTTGTTTAGGAGTTGTAGTTGTTCAGGTGTTATAGGTTTTTTAGGTGTTATAGTTGTTATGGTTGTTATAGTTGTTATAGTTGTTTTAGTTGTTTTAGTTATTCTAATTGTTTTAGTTGTTTTGGTTCTTTAGGTGTTTTAGTTGTTTCAGTTGTTTTAGTTGTTTTAGTTGTTTAGTTGTTATGTTTTTTTTTTGTTGTTTCAGTTGTTTTAGTTGTTCTATTTTTTTAGATATTTAGTTGTTTAAGGTGTTTCAGTTGTTTTAGTTGTTTTAGTTGATATAGTTGTTCTAGTTGTTTTAGGTAATTTAGTTGTTTCAAGTGTTTTAGTTGTTGTAGGTGTTTTAGTTGTTATAGGTGTTTTAGTTGTTTTAGTTGTTTTAGTTGTTTTAGATGTTATAGTTGTTTTAGTTGATATAGTTGCTTTAGGTGTTCTAGTTAGTGTAGTTGTTACAGGTGTTTTCGTTGTTCAAGTTGTTCAGTTGTTTTTTAGGTGTTTTATTTGTTATATGTGTTTTAGTTGTTGTAGTTGTTTTAGCTGTTTTTGGTTGTCTTAGTTGTTGTAGGTGTTGTAGTTGTTTTTGGTTGTTTTATTTGTTTATGCGTTCTAGTTGTTTAAATGTTTCAGTAGTACTAGGTGTTTTTGGTGTTATAGGTGTTATAGTTGTTATAGTTGTTTTAGTTTTTCTAGTTGTTTTAGTTGTTATAGGTTTTCTAGTGGTTTAAGTTGTTTTAGTTGTTCTAGTTGTTATAGTTGTTATAGTTGTTATAGTTGTTCTAGTTGTTCTAGTTGTTTTAGTTGTTTTAGTTGTTATAGTTGTTATAGTTGTTTTAGTTGTTCTAGTTATTTTAGTTGTTATAGGTGATATAGTTGTTTAAGGTATTTTATGTGTTTTTATGTGTTTTAGTTGTTTAGTTGTTTTTGTTGGCATGGTTGTTTTAGTTGTTTTAGGTGTTCTAGTCTTTTTAGTTGGTTTAATTGTTTTAGTTGTGTTAGTAGCTATAGTTGTTATAGTTGTTTCAGGTGTTTTAGTTGTAATAGTTGTTTTAGTTGTTCAAGGTGTTATAGTTGTTTTAGTTAATATAGTTGTTTTAGTTGTTTTAGTTGTTATAGGTGTTTTAGTTGGTGAGGTGTTTCAATTGTTTTAGTTGTTTTAGTTGTTATAGTTGTTGTAGTTGCTTTAGTTGTTTAGTTGTTATAGTTGTTTTATGTGTTTTAGTTGATGTAGGTGTTCTAGGTGTTTTAGGTGCTTTATGTTGTTTTAGTTGTTTTAGGTGTTCTAGTTGTTTCAGGTATTTCAGTTGTTATAGGTGTTTCATTTGTTTAGTAGTTTAAGTTGTTTAGGTGTTATAGTTGTTATAGGTTTTTGGTTATTTTAGGTGTTATAGGTGTTTTAGTTGATTTAGATGTTTTAGTTGTTTATGTGTTCTAGTTGTTTAAATGTTTTAGTTGTATTAGGTGTTTTAGTTACTTCAGGTGTTCTAGTTGTTCTAGGTGTTTCAGTTGTTTTAGTTGTTTTAGTTGTTTTACTTGTTATAGTTGTTATAGTGGTTATAGTTGTTATAGTTTTTTTAGTTGTTTTAGTTGTAATGGAGGTTATAGTTGTTTTATGTGTTTTAGTTGCTTTAGTTTTTTCAGTTGTTTTAGTCGTTTTAATTGTTATAGTTGTTTGTGTTGTTTTAGTTGTTTTAGTTGTTGTAGGTGTTTAGGTAATTTATGTGTTTTATGTATTTAGTTGTTTTAGGTGTTAAAGTTGTTAAAGTTGTTTTAGTTGTTTGATTTGTTTTAGTTGTTTTTTAATTGTTTTAGGTGTTTTTGTTGTTGTATGTGTTATAGTTGTTTTAGGTGTTTAGTTGTTATAGTTGTTTTAGTTGCTTTAGTTGCTTTAGTTGTTATAGTTGTTATAGTTGTTTTAGTTGTTTAGTTGTTATAGTTGTTTAGTTGTTATAGTTGTTCCAGTTGTTTTAGTTGTTTTAGTTGTTGTAGTTGTTTTAGTTGTTATGGTTGTTTTAGATGTTTAAGTTGTTTTAGTTTTTCCAGTTGTTTTAATTGTTCTAGTTTTTTTAGGTGTTTTAGTTGTTTGAGCTGTTTAGTTGTTTTAGTTGTTCTAGTTGTTCGAGTTGTTTTGGGTGTTTTAGTTGTTTTAAGTGTTTTATTAGTTGTAGGTGTTTTAGTTGTTTTAGGTGTTATAGTTGTTTTAGTTGTTTTAGATGTTTAAGTTGATTTAGTTGTTATAGTTCTTTTAGTTGTTTTAGTTGTTTTAGTTGTTTTAGGTGTTTTAGTTGTTGTAGTTGTTTCAGGTGTTTTAGTTGTTCAAGTTGTTTAGTTATTTTTAGGTGATTATGTTGGTCTAGGCGTTTTAGTTGTTGTAATTGTTCTAGTTGTTCAGTTGTTGTAGGTGTTGTAGTTGTTTTTAGTTGTTTTATTTCTTTATGTGTTCTAGTTGTTCTAATGTTTCAGTTGTATTAGGTGTTTTAGGTGTCTAAGTTATTTCAGGTGTTTTAGTTGTTTGAGGTGTTAAAGTTGTTCTTGTTGTTTTAGTTGTTTTATTTGTTAGTTTGTTTTAGTTGCTATAGTTGTTATAGTTGTTTTAGTTGTTATAGGTGTTATAGTTGTTTTAGGTGTTCTAGATGTTATAGTTGTTATAGTTGTTTTAGTTGTATTAGTTGTTTTAGTTGGTTTAGGTTTTTAAGTTGTTTAAGTTGTCGTAGTTGTTTTAGTTGTTATAGTCGTTTTATTTGTTTCAGTTGTTATAGTTGTTATAGATGTAATAGTTGTTTTAGTTGTTCTAGTTGTTCAAGTTGTTTTAGGTGATATAGTTGTTTAAGGTGTTTTAGTTGTTTTTTGGTGTTATAGGTTCATTAGGTGTTCTAGGTGTTATGGTTGTGTTGGTGTTCTAGTTGTTTTAGGTGTTTTATTTGTTACAAGTGTTTTAGTTGTTTTAGGTGTTTAAGTTGTTTAGGTGTTTTAGTTGTTTTAGGTGCTATAGTTGTTTTAGGTGTTTTAGTTGTTAAGGTGTTTTGGTTGTTATAGGTGTTGTAGTTGTTCTAGGTGTTTTAGTTGTTTAGTTGTTATAGTTGTTATAGTTGTTTTAGTTGTTTTGATGGTTTATAGTTGATTTAGGTGTTCTCGTTGTTATAGTTGTTTAGTTGTTTTAGTTGTTTTCGTTGTTTTAGTTGTTGTAGTTGATTAAGTTGTTCTAGTTGGTTTTGGTGTTCTAGTTGTTTTAGTTGTTATAGTTGTTATGGTTGTTTTAGTTGTTTTTAGTTGTTTTAGGTGTTTCAGTTGTTGTAGGTGTTAAGGTGTTATATGTGTTACAGTTGTTTTAGTTGTTTAAGTGTTATAGTTGTTGTAGTTGTTTTAGTTGTTGTATTTGTTTTAGTTGTTTTTAGTTGGTTAGTTTTCTAGTTGTTTAAGTTGTTTGTGTTGTTTTAGTTGTTAAGTAGTTTAAGTTGTTATAGTTGTTTTAGTTGTTTTAGGTGTTCCATTTGTTTAAGGTGTTTTAGTTGTTAAGTTGTTTTAGTTGTTATAGTTGTTTTAGTTGTTTTAGCTGTTTTAGGTGTTTTAGTTGTTTAGTTATTTTAGTTGTTTAAGGTGTTCTTGTCTTTTTAGGTGTTATAGTTGTTTTAGTTGTTTCAGTTGTTTCAGTTGTTTTAGTTGTTATAGTTGTTGTAGTTGTTTCTGTTGTTATAGTTGTTTTAGTTGTTGCAGTTGTTTTAGTTGTTATAGTTGTTTTAGTTGTTGTAGTTGTTTTAGTTGTTATTAGTTGTTTTAGTTGTTTAGTTGTTTTTAGTTGTTCTACTTGTTTTAGTTGTTATAGTTGTTATAGTTGTTTCAGTTGTTATAGTTGTTCAAGTTGTTGTAGTTGTTTTAGTTATTTTTAGTTGCTTTAGGTGTTTAGTTGTTGTAGGTGTTATAGGTGTTTTCGATGTTTTAGTTGTTATAGTTCTTTCAGTTGTTTTATTTGTTTTAGTTGTTGTAGTTGTCTTAGTTATTCTAGTTGTTTTATGTGTATTAGTTGATGTAGGTGTTATTGGTGTTTGCGGTGTTTTTGTTGTTCTAGTTATTTTAGTTGTTTAAGTTGTTCTAGTTGTTAAAGTGGTTTTAGTTGTTCCAGCTGTTCTAGTTGTTTCAGTTGGTTTAGGTGTTTTAGTTGCTGTAGTTGTTTTAGTTGTTCAAGTAGTTCAAGTTGTTTTAGTTGTTCTAGTTGTTTTAGGTGTTTTAGGTGTTTCAGTTGTTATATTTGATTTAGTTGTTGTAGTTGTTTTAGTTGTTTAAGGTGTTCTAGTTGTTTTAGTTGTTTTAGTTGTTTCAGTTTTTTGGTTGTTTTAGTTGTTATAGAAGTTATAGGTGTTATAGTTGTTTAGGTGTTTTAGTTGTTTTAGTTGTTTTAGTTGTTTTAGTTGTTTCAGGTGTTTTAGTTGTTATAGTTGATTTAGTTGTTATAGTTGTTTTAGTTTTTTAGGGTGTTCTAGTTGTTTTAGTTGATATAGTTGTTCCAGTTGTTTTGGTTGTTTTAGTTGTTATAGTCGTTATAGGTGTTATAGTTGTTTAGGTGTTTTAGTTGTTTTAGTTGTTTTAGTTTTTTTAGTTGTTTTAGTTGTTTTAGTTGTTTTAGTTGTTCTAGTTGTTATAGTTGTTATAGTTTTATAGGTGTTCTAGTTGTTTAAGGTGTTTTAGTTGTTTTATTTGTTACAGTTGTTTTAGTTGTTTAGGGTGTTATAGTTGTTGTAAGTTTTTTAGTTGTTGTAGGTGTTTTAGTTGTTTTAGGTGTTCTAGTTGCTTTAGTTGTTGCGATGTTTTAGTTGTTTCTTAGTTTTCATCTTTGTTTTAGTTGTTTTAGTTGTTTTAGTTGTTCTAGGTGTTTTCGTTGCTGTAGTGGTTTCAGGTATTTTAGTTGTTATAGTCGTTTTAATTGTTTCTTGGTGTTTTAGTTGTTTTGGGTGTTTTAGTTGTTGTAGTTGTTTTAGTTGTTTTAGATGTTGTAGGTGTTTGATTGTTTTTTTAGTTGTTTTATTTGTTTATGTGTTCTAGTTGTTTGAATGTTTTAGTTGTATTAGGTGTTTTAGGTGTTTATAAGTGTTTAAGGTGTTGTAGTTGTTCGAGGTGTTTTAGTTGTTCAAGTTGTTTTGAGTTGTTTTAGTTGTTTTAGTTGTTTCAGTTGTTATAGTTGTTATAGTTGTTTTAGTTGTTTAAGTTGTCATAGTTGTTATAGGGGTTATAGTTGTTTTATGTGTTTTTTAGTTGTTTTAGTTGTTTTAGTTGTTTCAGTTGTTTCAGTTGATCTAGTTGTTCAAGTTGTTTGAGTTGTTTAAGTTGTTTTTTGTTGTTTTAGGTGTTCTAGTTGTTGTAGGTGTTTAGGTGTTTATATGTTATAGGTGTTTAGTTGTATAATGTGTTATAGTTGTTTTAGTTGTTTAGTTATTGTAGTTGTGATAGTTGTGTTAGTTGTTTAGGGTGTTTTAGTTGTTATAGTTGTTTTAGTTGTTCTAGTTGTTATAGTTGTTATAGTTGTTATAGTTGTTTTAGTTGTTTTAGTTGTTATAGTTGTTTAAGTTGTTGTAGTTGTTTATGTTGTTTTCAGTTGTTTTAGGTGTTCAGTTGTTGTAGGTGTTATAGGTGTTTTAGTTGTTCAATGTGTTATAGTTGTTGTAGTTGTTTTAGTTCTTTTAGTTGTTTTAGTTGTTTTAGATGTTGTAGGTGTTTGAGTGGTTTATTAGTTGTTTTATTTGTTTATGTTGTTGTTCGAATGTTTTAGTTGTATCAGGTGTTCTGGTGTTTTAAGTGTTTCAGGTGTTTTAGTTGTTCAAGGTGTTTTGGTTGTTCAAGTTGTTTTTAAGTTGTTTTAGTTGTTTTAGTTGTTTTAGTTGTTGTAGTTGTTATAGTTGTTTTAGTTGTTTAAATTGTCATAGTTGTTATAGGGGTTATAGTTGTTTTATGTGTTTTAGTTGTTTTAGTTGTTTTAGTTGTTTCAGTTGTTTTAGTTGTTATAGTTGTTTGTGTTGTTCACGTTGTTTATAGTTGTTTTAGGTGTTCTAGTTGTTGTAGGTGTTCAGGTGTTTTATGTGTTATAGGTGTTTTAGTTGTTTAATGTGTTATAGTTGTTGTAGTTGTTTTAGTTGTTTTAGTTATTGTAGTTGTTATAGGTGTGTTAGTTGTTTCGGGTGTTTTAGTTGTTATAGTTGTTTTAGTTGTTCTAGTTGTTATAGTTGTTTTAGTTGTTTTAGTTGTTTTAGTTGTTATAGTTTTGTAGTTGCTGTAGTTGTTTTTGTTGTTTCTAGTTGTTTTAGGCGTTTTAGTTGTTGTAGGTGTTATAGGTGTTTCATGTGTTTTAGTTGCTCTAGTTGTTTTTAGTTGTTTAGTTGTTTTAGTTGTTATAGTTGTTATAGTTCTTTTAGTTGTTTTAGTGGTTATAGTTGTTTTGAGCTGTTATAGTTGTTTCAGTTGGTTTAGGTGTTTTAGTTGTTGTAGTTGTTTTTGTTGGTTTAGTTGTTTTAGCTTTTAAGTTGTTTTAGTTGTTATAGGGGTTCTAGTTGTTTTAGGTGTTTTAGTTGTTATAGTTGTTTTTGCTGTTATAGTTGTTTCAGTTGATTTAGGTGTTATAGTTGTTTAGGTGTTGTATTTGTTTTATTTGTTTATGTTGTTGTATGTGTTTAGTTGCTTTATGTGATTTAGTAGTCATTGGTGTTTTAGTTGGTATAGTTGTTTTAGTTGTTATAGTTGTTTTAGTTGTTTAAGATGTTCTAGTTGTTTTCGTTGTTTTGGTTGTTTTAGTTGTTATAGTTGTTTTAGTTGTTTATGATGTTTGTAGTTGTTTTAGGTGTTATAGTTGTTGTAGGTGTTATAGGTGTTTTAGGTATTTTTGTTGTTATAGTTGTTTTAGTTGTTTTAGTTGTTTCAGTTGTTTTAGTTGTTTAGTTGTTTTAGTTGTTTAAGTTGTTATAGTTGGTTCAGGTGTTCTAGTTGTTTTAGATGTTCTAGTTGTTATTGCTGCTTTAGTTGTTATAATTGTTTTAGTTGTTTCAGGTGTTCTAGTTGTTTTAGTTGTTATAGATGTTTAGGTGTTTTAGTTGTTTTAGTTGTTTTAGTTGTTTCAGTTGTTTTAGTCGTTATAGGTGTTATAGTTGTTTCAGGTGTTTTAGTTGTTTTAGTTGTTATAGTTGTTCTAGTTGTTTTATTTGTTCTAGTTTTTTAGGTGTTTTAGTTGTTTAAGGTGTTTTAGTCGTTATAATTATTTTAGTTGTAATAGTTAATTTAGTTGCTTTTGTTGTTCTAAGTGTTTTAGTTCTTGTAGGTGTTATAGTTGTTTTATGTGTTCTAGTTGTTTAGCCGTTTAGTTGTTTTAGGTGTTATAGTGTTTTTATGTTGTTATAGTTGTTTTATGTGTTATAGTTGTTTTAGTTGTTATGGGTGTTTTAGTTGTTTTAGGTAAGTTAGTTGTTTGGTTGTTATAGTTGTTTTAGTTGTTTTAGTTGTTATAGGTGTTGAAGGTGTTTCGTGTGTTGTAGGTTTTTTAGTGGTTTTAGGTGTTTTAGTTGTTGCAGGTGTTTCAGTTGTTTTAGGTTTTTTAGTTGTTAAGGTGTTTTAGTGTTTTTAGGTGTTTTAGTTGTTTTATTTGTTTAGTTGTTTCAGTTGTTTAGTTCTTTTAGTTGTTATAGTTTGTTTTACTTGTTCTATGTGTTGTAGTTGTTGTGGTGTTTCAGGTGTTATAGGTGTTTTAGTTTTTTGTATTGTTCTAGATGTTACAGTTGTTTCAGGTGTTTTAGTTGTGTTAGGTGTTTAAGTTGTTTAAGGTGTTTAAGTTGTTCTAGGTGTTGTAGTTGTTATAGGTGTTTTAGTTGTTTAGGTGTTATAGGTGTTTTAGTTGTTGAGATGTTTTATTTGTTTTATTTGTTTTAGTTGTTTAGTAGTTTTAGTTGTTTTAGTTGTATTAGTTGTTCAGTTGTTTTTAGGTGTTTGAGTTGTTTTGGGTGTTTTAGTTGTTCTAGGTGTTTCATCTGTTGTAGGTGTTATAGTTGTTTAAGGTGTTCTAGTTATTTTAGGTGTTATAGTTGTTATAGTTGTTTTAGGTGTTTAGTTGTTGTAGTTGTTTTAGATGTTATAATTGTTTTGGTTTTCCTAGTTGTTTAGGAGTTGTAGTTGTTTTAGTTGTTTTATGTGTTTTAGGTGTTATAGTTGTTACAGTTGTTTTAGTTGTTTTAGTTGTTTTAGTTTTTCTAGTTGTTTTAGTTATTCTAATTGTTTTAGTTGTTGTAGTTGTTTAGGTGTTTTAGTTGTTTTAGTGGTTTTAGTTTTTTAGTTGTTTTAGTTGTTATAGTTGTTTCAGTTGTTATTGTTGTTATTGTTGTTTTAGTTGTTTTAGTTGTTGTAGTTGTGTTAGGTGTCTTAGTTGTTTTAGTTTTTGAGTTGTTATAGGTGTTCTAGTTGTTTTAGGTGTTTTATTTGTTTAGATGTTATAGGTGTTTTAATTGTTTTAGGTGTCTTAGTTGTTTTAGGTGTCCAAGTTGTTTAGATGTTTTAGTTGTTTAGGTGTTTTAGTTGTTTTATTTGTTTATGTTGTTGTATGTGTTTAGTTGTTTTAGCAGTTTTAGTAGTCATAGGTGTTTTAGTTGTTATAGTTGTTTTAGTTGTTATAGTTGTTTTAGTTGTTTAAGTTGTTCTAGTTATTTCAGTTATTTTGATTGTTTTAGTTGTTATAATTGTTTTAGTTGTTTAAGATGTTTGTAGTTATTTTAGGTGTTTTAGTTCTTGTAGGTGTTATAGGTGTTTTAGGTGTTTTAGTTGTTCTAGTTGTTATAGTTTTTTTAGTTGTTGCAGTTGTTTTAGTTGTTATAGTGGTTTTAGTTGTTTTAGCTATTTTAGTTGTTTCAGTTGGTTTAGGTGTTTCAGTTGTTGTAGTTGTTTTAGTTGTTTTAGTTGTTTTAGTTGTTTAAGTTGTTTTAGTTGTTTTATGTGATCTAGTTGTTTTAGGTGTTCTAGTTGTTATAGTTGTTTTAGTTGTTTTAGTTTAGGTGTTTTGGTTGTTTTAGTTGTTTTAGTTGCTGTAGTTGTTTTAGTTGTTATATTTTTTTTCAGTTGTTTTAGTTGTTCTATTTGTTTTAGTTGTTCTAGTTTTTTTAGGTGTTTTAGTTGTTTAAGGTGTTTTAGTTGTTTAAGTTGTTATAGTTGTCTTAGTTGTTTTAGGTGTTTTAGTTGTTTTAAGTGTTTAGTTGTTGTAGGTGTTTCAGTTGTTCTTAGGTGTTTTAGTTGTTTTAGTTGTTTTAGATGTTTTAGTTGTCCTAGTTGTTATAGTTGGTTGTAGTTATTTTATGTGTTTTGGTTGTTATAGTGGGTACAGGTGTTTTAGTTGTTTTAGTTGTTTTAGTTGTTTCTAGGTGTTTTAGTTATTTTAGGTGTTTTAGTTGTTGTAGTTGTTTCAGATGTTTTAGTTGTTTTAGTTGTAGGTGTTTGAGTTGTTTATAGTTGTTTTATTTGTTTTTGTGTTCTAGTTGTTTAAATGTTTTAGTTGTATTGGGTGTTTTATGTGTTTCAGTTGTTTCAGGTGATTTAGTTGTTCTAGGTGTTCTAGTTGCTCTAGTTGTTTTAGTTGTTTTAGTTGTTTCAGTTGTTATAGTTGTTATAGTTGTTATAGTTGTTATAGTTGTTATAGTTGTTCGAGTTGTTTTAGTTGTTTTTAGTTGTTTTAGGTGTTATAGTTGTTTTAGGTGCTCAGGTGTTATATGTGTTTTAGGTGTTTAAGTTGTTCAGTTGTTATAGTTGATATAGTTGTTTTGGTTGTTTTAGTTTTTTAAAGTTGTTTTATGTGATTTAGTTGTTATAGTTGTTTAGTTGTTTTATTTGTTCTAGTTGTTTTAGTTGTTTAAGTTGTTCTAGTTGGTTTATGTGTTTTAGTTGTTCTAGTTGTTTTAGTTGTTTTAGTTGTTTAAAATGTTTTAAGTTGTTTTAGGTGTTCTAGTTGTTTTAGGTGTTCTAGTTGTTAATGTTGTTTTAGTAGTTATAGTTGTTTTAGTTATTTTAGTTGTTTTCGTGGTTCTAGGGGTTTTAGTTGTTATAGTTGTTATAGTTGTTTAAGGTATTTTAGTTGTAGTTAATTTAGTTGTTTTAGTTGTTCTAGTTTTTATAGGGGGTTGCAGTTGTTTCATGTGTTTTAGTTGTTTTTAGTTGTTGTAGTTGTTTTAGTTGTTTTAGTTGTTTAAGTAGTTTTAGTTGTTATAGTTGTTTGAGTTGTTTGAGTTCTTTTAGTTGTTTATGGTTGTTTTAGGTGTTTTAGTTGTTGTAGGTGTTTATGTGTTTTATGTGTTATAGTTGTTTCTGTTGTTTTAGGTGTTATAGTTGTTGTAGTTGTTTTAGTTGTTTTAGTTGTTTTAGTTAATATAGGTGTGTTAGTTGTCAAAGGTGTTTTGGTTGTAATAGTTGTTTTAGTTGTTTTAGTTGTTTAAGTTGTTTTATTTGTTTTAGTTGTTCTAGGTGTTTTAGTTGATATAGTTGTTATAGTTGTTCAAGGTGTTTTAGTTGTTGTAGTTGTTCTAGTTGTTTTAGTTGTTTTAGTTGTTTTAGTTGTTCTAGGTGTTTTAGTTGTTATAGTTGTTATAGTTGTTTAAGGTGTTCTAGTTGTTGTAGTTTTTTTAGTTGTTGTAGTTGTTCTAGTTTTTATAAGGGGTTTCAGTTGTTTTATGTGTTCTAGTTGTTTTAGTTGTTGTAGTTGTTTTAGTTGTTCTAGTTGTTGTAGTTGTTTTAGTTGTTTTAGTTGTTCTAGTTGTTTGAGTTGTTTCAGTTGTTTTTGTCGTTATAGGTGTTATAGTTGTTTCAGGTGTTGTAGTTGTTTTAGTTGTTATAGTTGTTCTAGTTGTTTTAGTTGTTGCTAGTTTTTTAGGTGTTTTAGTTGTTTAAGGTGTTTTAGTTGTTATAGTTGTTTAGTTGTTATAGTTAATTTAGGTGTTTTTGTTGTTCTAAGTGTTTTAGTTGTTGTAGGTGTTTTAGTTGTTTTATGTGTTTTAGTTGTTTAGTCGTTTTAGTTGTTATAGGTGTTATATTTGTTTATGTTGTTATAGTGGTTGTATGTGTTATAGTTGTTTTAGTTGTATGGGTGTTTTAGTTGTTTTAGGTACATCAGTTGTTTGGTTGTTATAGATGTTTTAGTTGTTTTAGTTGTTATAGGTGTTGAAGGTATTTCGTTTGTTGTAGGTTTCCTAGTGGTTTTAGGTGTTTTAGTTGTTGCAGGTGTTTTAGTTGTTATATGTGTTTTAGTTGTTAAGGTGTTTTAGTTGTTATAGGTGTTTTAGTTGTCTTATTTGTTTAGTTGTTTTAGTTGTTTTAGTTCTTCTAGTTGTTTAAGTTTATTTTAGTTGTTTTATGTGTTGTAGTTGTTGAGGTGTTTCAGGTGTTATAGGTGTTTTGGTTGTTTGTAGTTGTTCTAGATGTTATAGTTGTTGCAGGTGTTTTAGTTGTGTTAGGTTTTAAGTTGTTTAAGGTGTTCAAGTTGTTTAGGTGTTTTAGTTGTTATAGGTGTTTTAGTTGTTTAGGTGTTATAGGTGTTTCAGTGGTTGAGATGTTTTAGTTGTTTTAGTTGTTTTAGTTGTTCTAGTTGTTTAAAATATTTTAGTTGTTGTAGGTGTTCTAGTTGTCTTAGAAGTTTTAGTTGTTATAGTTGTTTTAGTTGTTATAGTTGTTTCCGTGGTTTTAGGTGTTTCGGATAGTTGTTTTAGTTGTTATAGTTGTTTTCGTGGTTTTAGGTGTTTTAGTTGTTATGATTGTTATAGTTGTTTAAGGTATTTTAGTTGTAGTTGTTTTAGTTGTTTTAGTTGTTATAGTTTTCATAGGGGGTTGCAGTTGTTTTATGTGTTTTAGTTGTTGTAGTTGTCTTAGTTGTTTTAGTTGTTTAAGTTGTTATAGTTGTTTTAGTTGTTTGAGTTGTTCTAGTTGTTTATGGTTGTTTTAGGTGTTTTAGTTGTTGTAGGTGTTTATGTGTTTTATGTGTTATAGTTGTTTCAGTGGTTTTAGGTGTTATAGTTGTTGTAGTTGTTTAGTTGTTTTAGTTGTTTTAGTTAATATAGGTGTGTTAGTTGTCAAAGGTGTTTTGGTTGTTATAGTTGTTCTAGTTGTTTTATTTGTTTAAGTTGTTTTAGTTGTTTTTGTTGTTCTAGGTGTTTTAGTTGATGTAGTTGTTATAGTTGTTCAAGGTGTTTTAGTTGTTGTAGTTGTTTTAGTTGTTTTAGTTGTTTTAGTTCTATGTGCTTTAGTTGTTATAGTTGTTATAGTTGTTTAAGGTGTTTTAGTTGTTGTAGTTGTTTTAGTTGTTTTAGTTGTTCTAGTTATTATAAGGGGTTTCAGTTGTTTTATGTGTTCTAGTTGTTTTAGTTGTTGTAGTTGTTTTAGTTGTTCTAGTTGTTGTAGTTGTTTTAGTTGTTTTAGTTGTTTTAGTTGTTGTAGTTGTTTCAGTTGTTTTAATCGTTATAGGTGTTATAGTTGTTTCATGTGTTGTAGTTGTTTTAGTTGTTATAGTTGTTCTAGTTGTTTTAGTTGTTCTAGTTTTTTAGGTGTTTTAGTTGTTTAAGGTGTTTTAGTTGATATAGTTGTTTAGTTGTTATAGTTAATTTAGGTTTTTTCTGTTGTTCTAAGTGTTTTAGTTGTTGTTGCTGTTTTAGTAGTTTATGTGTTTTAGTTGTTTAGTCGTTTTAGTTGTTATAGATGTTATAGTTGTTTTTCTTGTTATATTTGTTTTATGTGTTATAGTTGTTTTAGTTGTTATGGGTGTTTTAGTTGTTTTAGGTAATTTAGTTGTTTGGTTGTTATAGTTGTTTTAGTTGTTTCAGTTGTTATAGTTGTTGAAGGTTTTTCGTGTGTTGTAGGTTTCCTAGTGGTTTTAGGTGTTTTAGTTGTTGCAGATGTTTTAGTTTTTTTATGTGTTTTAGTTGTTAAGGTGTTTTAGTTGTTATAGGTGTTTTAGTTGTTTTATTTGTTTAGTTGTTTTAGTTGTTTTAGTTCTTTTAGTTGTTATAGTTTATTTAGTTGTTTTATGTGTTGTAGTTGTTTAAGGTGTTGCAGGTGTTATAGGTGTTTTGGTTGTTTGTAGTTGTTCTAGATGTTACAATTGTTGCAGGTGTTTTAGTTGTGTTAGGTGTTTAAGTTATTTAAGGTGTTCAAGTTGTTTTAGTGTTTTAAGTGTTTCAGTTGTTATAGGTGTTTTAGTTGTTTAGGTGTTATAGGTGTTTTAGTGGTTGAGATGTTTTAGTTGTTTTAGTTGTTTTAGTTGTTCTAGTTGTTTAAAATGTTTTAGTTGTTGTAGGTTTTCTAGTTGTCCTAGATGTTTTGGTTGATATAGTTTTTTAGTTGTTATAGTTGTTTTCGTGGTTTTAGGTGTTTCAGTTGTAATAGTTGTTTTAGTTGTTATAGTTGTTTCCGTGGTTTTAGGTGTTATAGTTGTTATGGTTGTTATAGTTGTTTAAGGTATTTTAGTTGTAGTTGTTTTAGTTGTTTTAGTTGTTATAGTTTTTATAGGGGGTTGCAGTTGTTTTATGTGTTCTAGTTGTTGTAGTTGTTTTAGTTGTTTTAGTTGTTTAAGTTGTTATAGTTGTTTTAGTTGTTTGAGTTGTTTGAGTTGTTTGAGTTGCTTTAGTTGTTTATGGTTGTTTTAGGTGTTTTAGTTGTTGTAGGTGTTTATGTGTTTTATGTGTTATAGTTGTTTCAGTTGTTTTAGGTGTTATAGTTGTTGTAGTTGTTTCAGTTGTTTTAGTGGTTTCAGGTAATATAGGTGTGTTAGTTGTCGAAGGTGTTTTGGTTGTTATAGTTGTTTTAGTTGTTTTAGTTGTTTTAGTTGTTTAAGTTGTTTTAGTTGTTTTTGTTGTTTTAGGTGTTTTATTTGTTGAAGTTGTTATGGTAGTTTAAGGTGTTTTAGTTGTTGTAGTTGTTTCAGTTGTTTTAGTTGTTCTAGTATTTATATGGGTTTCAGTTGTTTCATGTGTTTTAGTTGTTTAAATTGTTGTAGTTGTTTTAGTTGTTCTAGTTGTTTTAGTTGTTCTAGTTGTTTTAGTTGTTATTGTTGTTTTAGTTGTTTCAGGTGTTGTAGCTGTTTTAGTAGTTATAGTTGTTCTAGTTGTTTCAGTTGTTCCATTTTTTTAGGTGTTTTAGTTGTTTATGGGTGTTTAGTTGTTATAGTTGTTTTAGTTGTTATAGTTAATTTAGGTGTTTTTATTGTTCTAAGTGTTTTAGTTGTTGTAGGTGTTTCAGTTGTTTTATGTGCTTTAGTTGTTTAGTCGTTTTAGTTGTTATAGGTGTTATAGTTGTTTTTGTTGTTATAGTGGTTGTATGTGTTATAGTTGTTTTAGTTGTTCTAGTTGTTTAAAATGTTTTAGTTGTTGTAGGTGTTCTAGTTGTCCTAGATGTTTTAGTTGATATAGTTGTTTTAGTTGTTATAGTTGTTTCGTGGTTTTAGGTGTTTCAGTTGTATTAGTTGTTTTAGTTGTTATAGTTGTTTACGTGGTTTTAGGTGTTTTAGTTGTTATAGTTGTTATAGTTGTTTAAGGTATTTTATTTGTGGTTGTTTTAGTTGTTTTAGTTGTTATAGTTTTTATAAGGGGTTGTGTTTAAGTTGTTGTAGTTGTTTTAGTTGTTTTAGTTGTTTAAGTTGTTATAGTTGTTTTAGTTGTTGGAGTTGTTTGAGTTGTTTTAGTTGTTTATGGTTGTTTTAGGTGTTTTAGTTGTTGTAGGTGTTTATGTGTTTTATGTGTTATAGTTGTTTCAGTTGTTTTAGGTGTTATAGTTGTTGTGGTTGTTTTAGTTGTTTTAGTTGTTTTAGTTGTTTAGTTAATATAGGTGTGCTAGTTGTCAAGGGTGTTTTGGTTGTTATAGTTGTTTTAGTTGTTTTAGTTGTTTTAGTTGTTTAAGTTGTTTTAGTTGTTTGTGTTGTTCTAGGTGTTTTAGTTGATATAGTTGTTATAGTTGTTCAAGGTGTTTTATTTGTTGTAGTTGTTTTAGTTGTTTTAGTTGTTTTAGTTGTTCTAGGTGTTTTAGTTGTTATAGTTGTTATAGTTGTTTAAGGTGTTTTAGTTTTTGTATTTGTTTTAGTTGTTTTAGTTGTTCTAGTTTTTATAAGGGGTTTCAGTTGTTTTATGTGTTTAAGTTGTTTTAGTTGTTGTAGTTGTTTTAGTTGTTCTAGTTGTTGTAGTTGTTTTAGTTGTTTTAGTTTGTTTAGTTGTTGTAGTTGTTGTAGTTGTTTCAGTTGTTTTAGTCGTTATAAGTGTTATAGTTGTTTCAGGTGTTGTAGTTGTTTTAGTTGTTATAGTTGATCTAGTTGTTTTAGTTGTTCTAGTTTTTTAGGTGTTCTAGTTGTTTAAGGCGTTTTAGTTGTTATGGTTGTTTAGTTGTTATAGTTAAT
Source organism: Gammarus roeselii (assembly GCA_016164225.1). Lineage (NCBI taxonomy): Eukaryota > Metazoa > Arthropoda > Malacostraca > Amphipoda > Gammaridae > Gammarus > Gammarus roeselii. Next base: position 309 of record SDVV010000059.1, on the reverse strand, counting down.
TTAGGTGTTTTTGTTGTTCTAAGTGTTTTAGTTGTTGTAGGTGTTTATGTGTTTTATGTGTTATAGTTGTTTCAGTTGTTTTAGGTGTTATAGTTGTTGTAGTTGTTTTAGTTGTTTAGTTGTTTTAGTTAATATTGGTGGGTTAGTTGTCAAATGTGTTTTGGTTGTTATAGTAGTTTAGTTGTTTTAGTTGTTCAAGTTGTTATAGTTGTTTTAGTTGTTTTAGGTGTTTTAGTTGTTGAAGTTGTTTTAGTTGTTTAAGGTGTTTTAGTTGTTGTAGTTGTTTTAGTTGTTTTAGTTGTTCTAGTT
>SDVV010000058.1:0-45074 GCA_016164225.1 Gammarus roeselii | reverse complement strand
TGTGTGTGTTTATAAATACCGTAAACAATAAAAAATAATGACAATAAATAAGATCATACTTACAGTAAAAAATCACGACGCAATAATGAAATTCATACACGATATGGTCATCCTACATAATAAAATCACGGTACCTTTCTCACCTTGGGGAGAATGGAGACTTTTTGGACTCACGACTTCTATTTAACGATTTTCTTGTTCCTCACTTCAAAAGCTGGACCTCACTGGTATCGGAAAGCCAAATGCACAGCTGGCGAGGTGTGACGTCATGAACATGACACATCTGCTTTGTTGACCCTCTCTGTACTCCCACTAAAAAGTGGCATCTACCGTAAATGCTCGTGTGGAGCCTTATCAACACCGAAACACCCCTAAAATGGGATAAACACGGCTCGTGATTGATGTTCTAGCCTCTCCCGTAGAGATGCAATCTCGCTGTTAGGCAGAGTCACGGAGTAGAGTGCATATCGAGACAAGGTCTCTGTATGACGTTGACGGATAGAGGTGAATCGCTAGCGAGAACAGTGGTAACATGCCCAATCGTATGCTACTGTATGAAAAACAACTGTGCCTGAGACACCAAATAATACCATATGAGTATACTCTAGTGAACAACAAATGTACGTCCACATCTTCAGGTTATATTCTGTAAATTTTCCTTGAATGTAAATATTCTTTATATGTAATTGTTCCTATATAACCATGTGGTAAATAAATAAATAATAACTTGAACACGTTTCATTGTCCACAGACATACGGATTGAAAAATACGTGAAAGTATCTGCACCTACTAAACTCTGAAAATATATACATGCATGGGGAAAAAGCGGATGGAGTTAACCAAATAATATATATTTTTGCTCTATAATAACAAACAACGTACATACTATGGTATTCACTAATAAAGAGTAAGATGTCAAACCTAGGTATGATAATGATCGAGCAACGACATCCTGTTACAACGGTAACTATATCGTTGAATAATACCCTAAATAAAATAATGATCAAGTAATACGAAACCCATTGAAATAACTGGGGTGCCTGCGATACTAAATAGCACGATATAAATTGATCATATTAGAAGATAATTAAATCATACACATACAGCCAACCTACTATGTACCAGGCCAACATTTCTTGCGAATAAGCCAATTAAAGAAACTATAAATCATTGTGGTAAGTTATTGAATTGAAGCCCTCAGCAGAGTGAACTTTTTACCCGCTGAAGTTATCAAATATATAGATTAACTGAAAGTCACAAGATCTTCAGGTCCAGACCAAGTTCATCCCAGAATTCTGAATGAGACTAGAAACGAAATCGCCGAACATTTATCAACATTTTCACCCAATCTCTCACAAATGGCACCTGCCCCTCTAAATGGGAAGATGCCAATGTTACCCCAATGTTAAAAAAGGGGACATAAAGAGTCTGCAATTACCATCCAATTAGTCTCACCTCAGTCATTGGTAAAATGATAGAAACTTTGATAACGGATACAATTACATAATTTTTGGAATCAAACAAACTGATTGGCTATTCTCAGCAAGGCTCCTGTTTTACGAACCTGCTACTTTTTTCAAGAATATAATAGAAACGTGAGTAGTGTGAGGCTTTTCGAGGCTTTTCAAAAGAGCGAAGCAAACCCATACAAACTAGATTGCAGAAATGGCATCGTCTACGAATTTTCACTGCCCCAGCCACGACCATTCATTCCGAAATCAATGCGCGAAGCAGTGCTATATAAGATCTCAGCCCGACTTCGCCCATCCCGGTATCAGGCAAACTGTCCAAATGATTAAGGCCAAGGCGTTTTGGCCCAACATGAGCAAAATCAGTCGCAAACAAGCTCAAATGTGTCCAAGTTGTCAGTCGGCCAAAATAACTAACCACAATGAGGCACCTCTTCAACGTTTTGCACCAGTCTCAGACCGTTTCAAAACGCTCTACATGGACATTGTCGGCCCGCTCCCGTACAGCAATGGCTTCCGTTATTTACTTACTATAATAGATAGATACAGCAGATGGCCCGAAGCCATACCGATAGTGGACGCAACTGCAGAAACCGTAGCTAAGGCTTTCCTTGTGAACAGGGTTGCCAGGCATGGGGTACCAGAAACACTGACGACAGATCGCGGTGCTAATTTCGAGAGACAAAAAATAACAACCACATTATGTAAATTGCTTGGCATTCGAAAAATTCGCACCACTCCATATCATCGCCACAGCAATGGAATCATCGGAAGACTCCATCGCACTCTCAAATCAAGCCTCAAGTGCCAACAAAATCCGCAAGATTGGCACACAAACCTCCCACTAGTTCTGTTGGGCCTGCGCACGGCACCCAAAGCAGAGCTCGACCGTTCTGTGGCAGAAATGTTGTATGGCAGCACACTACGTGTCACAGGGGACCTCGTGGAACCCACGGACAACAATGATTTCGCTATAAACAAATTCGCCATAAAAATACGTCACGCCATGGCGCGCTTAAAATTCCATGCTCCAAAATGGACCCCAATCAAGGTTAAAATTGACCCAGCTCTCCAAACATGCACGCATCCATATATTAGGGTTGATTCGGTACAGCGGCCTTTGACCAGACCATATGAAGGTCCGTTTCGCATCGTCAAACAAGGCGCAAAACTATTCAAGTTAATCCGCAAAAATAAATTGGAAACTGTCTCCGTAGACAGACTAAATGCAGCGATAATGTTACCCGAGACCGCATAAGACAGCTCGATTGTAACTTCAACGCCAAATCAATTCTCCAAGTGCACACCTGTGACGCTTCATGGAGTGCGCTTCAGTGAACCGTTAGCGCTCGCTTACACACAGCCACCAGCGCAAAACGCCGATAGCGCGACAAACAACCCCCTCAGAACATGTGTCACCACCAGGAGTGGACGACACATCAAGCCCCCGGCACGATATCACCGACAGCAAAAAAAGGAGGGGAGCAGTGTAAGGGCTCGCGAAGTCGAGTTCTGCATTGCTCTCCCTCACAGCAGCTATAGCACAATTCACTTCCTGTAAATAATGTATTTTCTTTCAAGATTAAGGTATTATATTTTAGAACATTGTTTAACTCCCATTGGAAATGTGTCGTAGATGCAGTTTTCTCTCTGGCGGCGGGAATCCCTCTGCACGCCTACTGCAGTATTCCCTCAAGGCGACGGGAATTCCTCCACACATCTATTTACCATCAAGCAGTGCGGGACTCCAGCTCAAAGTTCCTGGCGTATACTGCAAGGAAACATTCAGCAACAAGGATTTTTGGTGCCACCAATCAGCGCCAAGAGCGGCAACAAGGAGTGGCCGCGAAGACAATCAGCACCTGGGTAGCGGCACAGGGATTTTGAAATGCTAAGTGTAACGTTGAGTTTGCTGACGAAGGTTATCTTCTGTAGAGCGTTACTTTGTTCACGTTCTACGACGTAGGCCAGATATTTCTTCCCCTGTCGTTGAATTTCTTTCGGTTTTTCTCCAAGTTGTCTGGTGAGTGACTTCATCATTATAAATGGATTAGATGAAAAGGCAGCATTGCTTGCACTACTTTTGTTGAACGTTATTAGGAAGTGGGTGGGGAATGGTGCCGGTCTTTTCTCCTGGGTAAGAGGGTCATTCTGGGAAGAGTGCATCGTGATTACAGCCTCTCGTCGCCCGACCCCGTGATCTATCTGGTATTAAAGGATCGCTCTCTTCGTCTCCCCCTCTGGGCAATCTCTATGTCCGGTGTGGTGTCCTCTACTTTACAGTAAAAACAGGGCTGTTCTTTGGACTGGCACGGCTGGGGATCTTCCCGTTTGTTATGATCGTCCTGGGAGCACTATGAGCATTTTTGCTTACCATTAGTTTCCTCTCGTGTGTCCGTATTTCTGGCATTTATAACATCGTACCGAGCGTCTCTCAAACGGTGTAAGTTTGGTTTTGGTGGCGCAAAAGGGAATGTGAATGTGAAGTAGGTGAAGTAGGTCAGTTATTGAATTATAGTATTAGGGATGTGGTAGTTTTTTCCTTGGTGTGATCTTTGGTGCGATTTTTGCTTAGACAACGCAGTCTTCGTATTGAACGAGTCCAGTGATGTACTCCTCGACAGGCATTAGTGAAACTTGGAAAGTTTCCGTTTCCACATGCTGAACTGGAACAACAATGAATTCTGGTGTATCAATTCTTGGGAAGATAATACTGCACGCTTTGGAACGAGGGTTTTGTGGTATTATCCATGTTGCTAGGGAAATTTTGGTCACTCCGTAATCTTGAGCAAAGCCAGCTGTAAAAATGCTCAGGCCTGTTGTTGAGGGCTAGCAATAAGTTTATATCATTCTTTAGTGGAATAGTAGAGAGGATGTAATTCAACGGTTACTTTGTTTGATTTGAGCTTCATTTCCACCGAAGCCTCAACGTGAGTCAAAACAAGCTCCCCCCGTAGGACTAGACGATCATGGATTCCAGTAGGCTCGCACGCCTCGGCGTGTGAGAAAAACAACGTTGTCAAAGTTAGAACAGTTTGAAAATTTTAATCGTGTCAGACGCACGCTGGTGCGCACAAGAAAAACACTTGGACGAGATGGACCTCCGCTTCCAATCATTTAGAACTTTAAGAGTTATATGTACGCACGCTAGTGCATACAGGTAGCATCGTCGAGACTGGTACAAGGTTTACGGCTACACGGACAAAGTCAGCTCCGACAGCAACGCAACACGACCTAGTAGGTCGATTATTGTACGCTTCATTTATTCAGGTAAGACTCAGACGAAACGAATCCTCGCTCCAATAATTTAGAACTTCAAGAGTAATATGTACGCACGCTAGTGTGCACAAGTATCATTGTTGAAACTGGTACAAGGTTTACGTGGTTGTGATCATTGTTGAGACTGGTACAACCATCAGGTGTTTGTGAGTTACCCACGTGTGTCCGTGCACAAGCGGTTGATGAACACTTGGTCTTTTCTGTTGGTGAACTTTGTTACTCATTCTCCGACTTTTTGTCCAATCTGCTGCCTCATTTCATCACATCGCGATGTTATATGGAAGTTGATGATAGGGAACCAGTCCCGGTAATGTATTGCGAAAAATTGTTCTTGGTGAGCAGATGCTAGTTTAGCAAGCGAGTCCGCAAGTTCGTTTCTACTTATTCCTGCGTGCTCGGGGATCCAGCAGAATTCCACTGCCTGACCCGTCTCGGTCATCACGAAGAGATCGTGCTGCATTTTACGTAAATTTGGATGTTCGTAGTGCAGTGTTTTTAGCTGGGTGAGGACACTCTGACTGTCAGAGAATACGACGTATTTGGGGAAGCGATGTGTTTTTGCAATAGAGTTCGAGTGCGCGAAGCTCCGCAGAGAACACAGAGGCCTCTAGAGGAAGGGTGGCCGAGAGTGGGGTGTCCCCGCACACAGCGGCGGCTCCCACTCCGTCTGCGGTTTTGGAGCCGTCAGTGTATATGTGGCGGTGCTCTAAATATTCTTCCTCGAGTAGTCTTAGGAATTCCTGCCGGTACGCGTTGGTTGGAGTAGTTGCTTTAGGGTACATTTGCAGGTCTAGGTTGACCGGTGGTGGGTTGATCACCCATGTTGGTGTGTTAATTTGAAGGATTCGATAGGAAAATGACGGCTCAATAGCTTTACAATTGATGTTAAGCGAAGTCAGCAGGTTGTCCACACGTAGGGAAAACGATGGTTATATATTTTTTTTTAGCCGCAAAAAGGCGCGTTCCGGATATGTTGGTGATGTGGCTGATTGCTGGGCTGTTGATTAGACTTTTAGTCTTAAAATAGTATTGTAGTGAAAGTTTGTCTCGCCGGAGCGGAAGTATAAGTTCGTTAGCGAGCACGTTAAGGGATTCGATCGGGGTGGAGAGGAGCGCGCCGGGTATCGATTGAGTGGCGCGGTGCCTGCATTGTTCCGCTATATAATGGCAAAGGAGATAAAATTTACTGCTGCAACTCGAGAGGCATTAGTCTGTCAAGTGTGGTTGGTAAGTTGTGCGGGAGAGTGCTGATCAAATAGATTAGAGACTGTACGGACTTAGCAATTGGAGAGGAACAGTGGGGCTTTAGGAGTGGTAGAGGGTGTGCCGATCAGATTTTTGCAGTGAGACAGGTTTGTGAGAAGTACCCTGTCAAAGGAAAGGATGTGTTCTGGGCTTTCATGGATCTGGAGAAGGCATACGACAGGATTGACAGGGAAGCGCTGTGGAGGGTGTTGCGTTTGTATGGAGTGAGCGGACATCTGTTGAAAGCAGTGCAGAGTTTCTATGCTGGCAGCCGAGCATGTGTCGGAGTGAGAAGCGAGGGAAGTGATTGATTCACAGTGAATGTGGGGATGAGACAAGGCTGCGTGATGTATCTCAGGCTGTTCAACCTCTATATGAATAGAGTGGTCAGGGAGGTGAGCGCGAGTGTGCTGGGTCGTGGCATGGATTTGTTGGAAGCAAATGAGCGGAGTTCGCAGTTGAGCCAGTTGCCAATTGTTGATGATACGGCCTTGGTTGCGTATTCAGAGGAGAAGCTATGTAGGCTAGTGTCTGAGTTTGGTAGTGTGTGAGAGGAGAAAGCTTCGAGTGAACGTGGGTAATAGTAAAGTAATGAGATGCTCGAGGAAGGTCAATGCGAGCAAAATTAGTGTCACCCTAAATGGAAAGCTTTTAGAGGAAGTTCAGTGTTTCAAGTATCTGGGCTCCCATGAGGAGATAACTGAACCAGTGGAAACTGAAGTGAGGGCGCGAGTGAAGGAGGGGTGTAAAGTGTTGGATGCACTGAAGAGTGTAATGAGCGGTAGGACGATGGGGATGGAAGCAAAGAGAAGGCTGTATGAGAGTGTCGTTTTCCCAACTGTGCTCTACGGAGCTGAGACTTGGGGGGTGAGAGCAGAGGAGAGAAGAAGGTTGAATGTTTTCGAGCTGGAATGTTTTCGAGCTGAAATGTTTTATGAGCATGACTGGAGAAACGCTGAGAGGCCGCATCACCAACGACGTGGTTCGAATCAGAACAGGGATGGTGAAGAAGTTGGAGGACAGAGTGGATTCGCGTGTTCTGAGATAGTTCGGGCACATGAAGAGGATGGATGAAGGGAGATTGGTCAAAAGGGTGATGAATGCGGAGACGAGTGGTCGCAGGCCTAGACGTAGACCGAAGTTTGGGTGGATGGATGGTGTGAAGCAGGCGTTAGGAGGGAGAGACGTGAGTGTGGAGGTGGCGAGAGAGCGTGCAATGAACAAGCATAAGTGGAGAATAGTTGATTTTGACGCTGTTCTGATGTGCTTTACCGCCCTTGGCATCCCGCTGTCGGGATGGTCGTGGGTGTGGGGGGGGCCGCTATCATAAGCCGGCGGGGTAAACCAGTGAAAACTGTCGGGCCCTGCTGCTGACAACGGATCCTAGGACTGCACTCGTGACCCAGAGTGTATGTTGCGGGGGTACCGGCCGGACCCTTTAGCACATAAGGCTAAGTTGTGCGAGTGTGAGAGTATGAGGGTGTGAGGTGCGTCTTAGCGTCGGCCACTCCCTTTTCTGGAGGATGAGGCCTAGTGTCTGTATCTGTACTCAATGTTTATGGGGATAGGGCGGGGGAAGAGGTTCCTACGGGTTCAAGATGAGCCCGATAGGCCCCGGAGGGTAACCCATGTCCTCAGGGTCCCCAGAGCTCTCCGAGTCTCACGAGTGCCCTCGTCTCAGCTCATCTGGGCTTGTCTTCTCATTTCGGTCAGTCTCGACTCGTCGCGCCCAACTCGACTTGTCTCGACGTGTTTCGACTGATCTCGACCAACCTTGACGCGGCTCTCCCCCTCTGCGCCGGTAATCGGTGACAGTAATAACTAATTTTTCTACTCAAGCGTTTTAGGGTGGGAGCGGTGGGGGGGCAGAGTTCCCTTGGGTCCCAAAAGAACTCGATGAGATCCGGAGGGTAACCCAAGTTTCCCGAGCTCCCCGGGTCCCTCGAGTCCCCTCGTCTCAGCTCGTTTCAGGTTGTCTCGAATCATTTCGGCCAGTCTCGGCTCGTCGCACCAAGCTCAACTTGCCTCAACATGTTTCGACTGATTTCGACGCACCTCGACCAGCCTCGACGCGGCTCTCCCCCTCTGCGTCAGCAATGCTGTGGACTGTTATAACTAATTTCTCTACTCAAGCAATCCAAATTTATACATTCTTCTGTGCATAGGTTTTGCAGCGTTGGGAAGGGGGAGGACTCAAGAGGGTCCCACAGGTCCTCAAGAGGGTCCCAAAGATGACCCAAGGGGCCCCAGAAGGGTCCAAGTGGCTCCCCCTCAATCCTCCTGGTCTTCCAAGCCCCCCGGGTTCCCGGAACGCCGGGTCCCACGAGTAGCCCCCTTCCCTGGGTCACCTTGTCTCAACCAACCTCGATATATATAATAATAACCAATGCAAAATTTAGCACCACAAAAAAGGGCAGAGAAAAATAAAGCAGCCCAAGAAAGAAAAAATAATATAATACTAAAATAAAGTGTTAATACAGATACAGACACTAGGCCACATCCCCCAGAAAGGGGGGGTGGCTGACGGCGAGGCGCACCTCACACCCTCATACGCTAACACTCACACAACTTAGCCCTTTTGTGCTGAAGGGTCCGGCCGGTAGCCCCTCAACTTACACTCTGGGTCCCGAGTGCAGTCCGAGGAACCGTCGTCAGCAGCAGGGCCCGACAGTTTTCACTGGTTTAACCTCGCCGCGTCATACTGGCCGGGCCCCCCCCCACACCCACGACCATCCCGACAGCGGGATACCAAGGGCGGGAAAGCACATCAGAGTAGCGTCAAAATAAACCATTCACAACCATTCTCCACTCACGCCTGTTCATTGCACGCTCTCTCGCCATCTCCACATTCATGTCGCTTCTTCCTAACGCCTGCTTCACACCATCCATCCACCCAAACTTCGGTTTACATCTAGGCCTGCGACCACTCGCCTCCGCATTCATCACTCTTTTGACCAATCTCCCTTCATCCATCCTCTTCATGTGCCCGAACCATCTCAGAACACGCGAATTCACTCTGACCTCCAACTTCTTCACCATCCCTGTTCTAATTCGAGCCACATCGTTGGTGGTCCGGTCTCACAGCGTAACTCCAGCCACGCTCCTCAAACATTCCATCTCAAAAACATTCAACCTTCTGCTCTCACCCCCCAAGTCTCAGCTCCGTAGAGCACAGTTGGAACAACAACACCCTCATACAGCCCTCTCTTTGCTTCCAGCCCAACATGCTACAGCTCATAACACTAACACTCTTTAGTGCACCCAACACTTTACACCCCTCCTTCACTCGCGCCTTCAGTTCAGTTTCCACTAGTTCAGTTATCTCCATAAGGGAGCCCAGATTCTTAAAACACTGAACTTCCTCCAAGAATTTCCATTTAGGGGGACACTTATTCTGCTCGCATAGACAGTCCTCGAGCATCTCATTACTTTACTCTTACCCACGTTAACTCGGAATTTCCTGCTCTCACACATTCTACCAAATTCAGACACTAGACTACATAGCTTCTCCTCTGAATCCGCCACCAGGGCCGTATAATCAGCAAATAGCAACTGGCTCAACTGCCAACTCCGCCTATTCGCTTCCAACAGTTCCAAGCCACGACACAGCACACTCACGTTCACCTCCCTGACCACTCCATCCATATAGAGGTTTAACAGCCAGGGATACATCAAGCAGCCTTGTCTCAGTCCCACATTCACTGTGAATCAACTCACCTCGCTTCCCACTCTGACACATGCTCGGCTGCCAGCATAAAAACGCTGCACCGCTTCCAACAGATGTCCGCCCACTCCATACAAACGCAACACCCTCCACAGCGCTTCCCTGTCAATCCTGTCGTATGCCTCCTCCAGATCCATGAAGGCAAAGAACACATTTTTTCCTTTGGCAAGGTACTTCTCACAGACCTGCCTCACTGTAAAAATCTGATCGGTACATCCTCTACCACTCCTAAAGCCACACAGTTCCTCTCCAATTGCGCAGTCCGTACAGTCGCTAATCCTTTTGATCAGCACTCTCCCGTACAACTTACCAATCACACATAACAGACTGATATCTCTCGAGTTGCAACATTCATTTGCATCTCCTTTGCCCTTATATAGCGGAACAATGCAGGCACTACGCCACTCAATCGGTACCACACCTGCCACAAAACACAAGTTCAGTAACCTCACCAACCATTCGACAATCGTTACTCCATCCTTCTTCAGGCACTCGGTCGCAACGCAATCCAAACCAGGGGCTTTCCCTACTTTCATCACATCCACCGCCTACAGCACCTCTTTACTGGTAATGTCTGCCAGAAGCCTTTCTCCCAAAACTGGCATCCGAGCACCACCACCCATAGCAACAATGTCAGCCTCTCTGTCACCCTCGACATTCAACAACTCAACTAAATTCTCGGCCCACCTCTTCCGTACATCACCACTTTCCAACAACAACTGGCCATTTTCATCTTTCACCACTTCCTTCCTTCCGGTTTCTCCCTTTCTCACCCTCTTCACCTCTTTCCAGAACATCTTTTTGTTCTCCTCAAAATTTTGACAAAACCGTCTGCCTTACCGAGCATCAGCGTCCCTTTTGGCTCTCCTCACCACCGCTTCACCTCGCTGCTCTTCTCATCGTTGCTTTCATAAGCCTTCACCAACTTCACCTGCAACCACTCTTTTCCGTGCCACCGCCAGTTTGACTTCCTCGTTCCACCACTCGCAGCCTTTCTTTCTGCACCCGCCCACTGCGCGCACCACACACCTTCTTCGAACATTTCAGCAACGCCTCCCATTCTTCCTCCACATCTCTCAGGTCCTGTCCTCTCACGTTGTTATTATCTTCCTTCAACGCCTGCTGGAACTCCTCGGCTCTACTTTTCACATTCAGTCCTTCCACTTACACTAACTCTCTTCCTCCTCTCACTCGTTTGTTACCCTTCCACTTCTGCTCCACTCTTAATCGACCTTCCACCAGCAGATGGTCAGACACTCCTCCACCCTCCCCTCTCAACACCTGCACATCCAACAGCCTCCCCACCACTCTCCTCGATATCAGCACAAAATCCATCAGTGCTCTCTCCACCACTGCACCATGAGCCATCCTTACCCACGTGTACTTGTGGATATCTCGCTTCTTGAACAAACTGTTCCCGATAACTAACTCCTGCTCCATACACAGACCTATCAGGTTTTCTCCACACTCATTCCTACCGGGAACGCCATACCTTCTTGTCACATTCTCCACCACTACATCTCCAATTCTCGCATTAATGTCACCCAGTACAACTACATTTAAATGACCCCCAAAACTCTCAATACACTCACTCAGGTCAGTCCAGAATTAATGTAGTGGGATTTCCCACTCATGCGTGCTTTTCCCCAGGAGGATACTTATGTATCCAAGAGGATTGTGCACCCTCTGGGACACCTGAGCACTCCTCTCCGGTAACTCTTAATCATGCCAGTTACCAGCTTATCGGGATCCCTCTTGGGGACTGCAGTGGGTCAAACCACTGCAGCTTGCTGCTGGGAGTGGCAACAGAGGGATGGTCCTTGGGTGGGAGTTCACCCGTGTGCTGGAGTGATTTATATGTGAGTGCACTCCTCCATGAGTCAGGTTGTTGTGAATTGTAATTTATTCAGTAGTACTTGGCTACTTCATTATGTAAATTATTGAGACTAGCATAGCTCCCACGAGTGCAGCCAGTGTGCTCAGAGTAATTGTTGAACCCTTATAGCTACTAACGTAAAGTTAACTGCAAACTGTGGTTTTGTGATGTGTTACGCGAGATTACTGTGGTACATTTTATGCTGTGATTCGCTTAAGTAAAGTCTATTAGCCAGTGGGCCTGAAGATTTCCAGTGTTGATCATTTTAATACAGAGGTGTTTCCATCAATAAGTGTTACTTTACTGAATAGCTTTTAGAGTTGATTTATTGTGGTTGTGTTACTCCATGCTCAGGTTAGTTCTTTGATATGAAGATTAAAATAGGAGCATATTGTGACCGTATATAATGAGCTGAGCAAGTCCGGTCTGCTGGTTCTTCTAACACAGTAGCACTCTTGCAGTGTTTGTTGCCCATGCTACCTTTTTATCCCTTTGTATGTGTTTATGTGTTTGTATATTGGGTAGCACCTCGGGGGCTTTGGTAGTGGCCCTTTAGTTTCAGGGACCCCCCTTTTTATATTGCATTTAATTATTGTATTATTTGCAGGTGCCCCGACTTTCATATGCAGACCTGCAGATCTTATAGAGTATTATTACCTTGTCATGTTGTAATTCGCGGAGTAGGATGTGTTTGCCAGCCTGTTGTAAATGTTGTAATAAAGATTTAATAAAGAAAGAGGGGTAAATGCAAGTCGGCCAGTTGGCCGCGTCTCTTGCCACGTCCGTGACTAAGAGTTCCTATTTGGATGAATAGGACAGCTATAAGGGGTGTGAGGAGGCTGTCTCAATGGGCTGGAGGGCGCATCTGAACCTGGTGCCTAGAAGGGACCCACACATATTTTTCCCCCGAAGATCACTCAGTGCGGCCCGTTTACATTGGCGCCCAACGTGGGGCCTCATGGCATCTGAAGAGGACAAGCCGCAGACTTTGAGAGCCGGTGGCCACTCTTTCACTGGTGGCAGACCGTGCCCGTGTTGTGTTGCCTGGGCGTGTGACTCAGGGTGCTGCCGCGGGCCGACCCGTGGACGGGACTGCCGGTCGTCCGGGTGCCGGCGGACGGCAGCCTGGCTTTCACATTGGAGGATCGCCTGTGTGTCCTGCATTACTGCATAATTCACCGCTTCATAGCTCGCCGGTTCGTCGATCTCCGCTGCGTCGCTCGCCTGTACATCGCTCACCTCTACGTGGTTCACCTCTGCGTCAGTCGCCTCTGCGTCGGTCGCCTCTGCGTCGGTCGCCTCTGCGTCGGTCGCCTCTGCAGCAGTCGCCTACACATTGGTTGCATCTGCTTCGGTCACCACTACGTCACTCGTCGCCGCAGCGTTCGTCACTGCGTCATTCACCTCGGCATCACTCACCTGCTCGGCGGTCGCTTGCGTATCCCACGCGTGTGCGTTGCTCGCCTGAGCGTTGTTCTCCTGCTCGTCGCGGTGACGCTGGCTCTCCTGGGCGGGGTCGGGCTGGGGTGACCCTAGCAGATCGGACCTTGAAGTATTTGCTCTCGATACAGTCGGTGCTGCTCCAACTATTCGACACCAAAGTCCGAGAGGATTTTCTTGGGGGACTTGTCGTTGAGATGGATGACCCTACTTACCTTGGATGGAATGCGGCCACTTTTCCTTCCCGTCGGTGCTGTTCTGCCTCTCCAGCAGCTCTCGGCGCCGGATGTGTTGCGACATTGCGAGGCGCTGCATACACGGAGTGGCGATATATTCAACATTCCGGCCATCTGTTATCGGCTTGACGAGTTTTCTTACGCTGCTTGGGACAGTTTTTTTAAAAGGGTGGTTGATGGTCTATATTGGTCGTAAAACCGGTGGACATGGCAGACTCATGCAGTGCGGACCGTGCGCTATTCCGATCAAAATCGGGACGATTGTGCCACACGTCATTTGCATATCGCCGCGGAGAAGCGCCCATCGGTTGGGGCATCGTTGGGTGACAAATCGTGTCAGTGGTCCCCCTCAGGAGATGTGGGAGTCAAGTTTTCATCCACGCTGTCTCGGTCGCAGGCCCAACCCAAACTGGGGGGTATGTCCATTGGGGACATGTTCATCCACAATAGTGACTCTTCATCTGGAAGTGAGGCGGAGACTTCTCTGGAGCGTAGTCCTCGCCGGCGGGTGCGACGGCAAATGGATGTGGTTGTTCCCCACACGTTTGATGACTCAGGGTCACAGAGTCTTCGAAGGTATTTGGAGATCTACGAAAAGTACTTCAAATTTGAATTCAACGGTGGGACGCGGGAGTGCTCCATGGAACTGGAAAATTCCTCACTGGAGACACTCATGAAGCATATTGTGCTTTTAGTGGGGCAGAGATGAGGTATCCTGCACTCAAGACCAGGCTTCTTGACTGGCATAGAACTCATCAGGTCCATGGGGCAAAGAGATGGAGGCGGCTCTTCTACGACTTGCATGTGAAGGCGGGAGAGTCGTTTAAACTCTTTGCCATGCGCGTTCAGGATATCGCAAAGCGGGCTTACCCTCTAGATGACCGTGAGTGTGCTAGGAAGATGCAGGAGAAATTTGTCGGCGAAGTACCATCGTGGTTCAGGGAAAAACTATGCCAGCGGCAGGAAATTAAGGACATACTTGGTCAAGGAAATATGTTGTCTTGGAATGACATGATTCGTCAAGTAGAGAGGGAAGATAAGGAATTACGGGACCGGAAGTACCGAAGTGAAGTTGAGCCTGAGATGCGCCTCCCAGAGGCTGATATGTACCATGCTCGTGGTGCTCACGATGGCCTTGCGGGCTCACCACAACAACCTTCCGTGATTTTTACTGGGAGAAAGTATGCTTCAATGAATAGCCCAGGTAAAATGAAGGAGGGTGATCCTTTAGGAAAGTTTCGGCCGGGTGCACGGCTTTGTTTTTGGTGTGGTAAGCCAAACCATGAAGCCAAGGATTGCCGCCTCAGATTGGGCGTGTGTCTCATCTGTGGTAATCGTGGTCACATGAGACGAGATTGTCCAGAACAGCAAGGAGCATCTGCCCTAACCCTCAAGCCAAGATGTCCTCAGTGTAAAGGACCCCATCTTGGAATGGAGTGTACATTGGCTTGGGACAAGGCCCCAAACTGACAGGCTCGGGTGAACTGGGAGGAAGCGCACGAGCCTTGGATTTTTTCCCTCCGTCTGCGGTGGAAATGATTGCAGAGATAAAAGTTCAGACAGAGATTGATGATGGTCCCGATGCAGCCAGTTATGTGAGGCTCCCGGTTTTTCCTTGGGAACCTGATTTGCCACTCAAAGGGAGTTTCCGGGGCAGAGTCGGTCGTGATGGGGACTGTGCTGCTGCAGTTGCTGCTTATCGCGTTTCGGCTGCAGAGTACCCTAGAGGAGTGCTGGTGTCCTCATCTTCTTGCACGCGATTGATGGAGGCAAGGATTTTGTTGCCAACGGGCTCGGAGTGTTCCGCCCTGGTAGACACTGGAGCCCAAAAGAGTCTCATTAGTGAGCGAGTTTTATTGGAGAACAATTTGATGTCTGATATTAATAAATTAGATCGTTACTGTATTAATGTGTTGAATGAGAGTTCTCCAATCATTTCGGTCGGCTCTGTAAATCTGTTGGTTAGATTGGCAGGTTTGAGCATGAAGGCCGCTTTTGTTGTTGTCCCTCAATCTTACCGGTTGGCTGCTGGCCTTGTCATTGGAGCGGATTTTTTGCGGTCCAACAGATTTCAGGTCAGCATTGCACAGTGCCGGATGACCAAGCATTTGCCTGGTGGTGCCTGTTGTTATATTTATTTTCTCAAATCAGGCCCATGCCATAGAGTATTTCGTCATGTAAAGTGTGTAGCTGCATCAGCTGTTGATGTTGAACAGTGTGAATATGGTTTCGTACCAGTAAAACTTGATATTTCAGATGAGGCTAGGGACTTGTTAATCCAGAGTTCATGTAAGCATTTGATAGAAGGGTCCCGCCAGTGCAGCCCAAGGTCCCTTCATGCTCTTACCAGATTGATTGATTTTCCAACTTTAAAGTGTTAGTTCATAATGTCGACGCAGTGACCAAACATGTTCGACTGGGCCAGGTGTTGGGGGAGTTGTCTACGGTGGTGGAGGTTCCTCCACCAGCAGTGGAGGCTTTCCCGTCTGTTCTGGTCATGGATAAGGTCACTTGGATGAGTTGTAAAGGTCGCAGGTGATCCAGATGCTAGAGTCTGTGCAAGGGGTTCTCAGTGAGGGAGACTCGGATGTGGGCTTGGAAGCGGTGTCTGCACATACTATTAACTTGTATAATGAGACGCCCATTTACCAGCGCCCCAAACGTTTTCCCGAGCCGGTTTCTCAGGAGATAGAGACTCAGTGCAGGGAGCTCCAGGCGATGGACATCATTGAGCCTAGCAGCTCACCTCGGTCATCTCCGGTGGTCCCGATTCGCAAGAAAGATGGATCGCTGCGTTTTCGTGTTGATTATAGGAAGTTGAACCAAGTAACAAAACATGATAGGTATCCTTTACCAAACTTGGTGGACTCTGTGCATAGCTTGAAGGGCAACAAATTCTTCACTACTATTGACCTGGTGAGTGGTTATTATCAGATACCAATTGATAAGAAATCGCAAGAATTCACGGCCTTTTCGACCACACACTCCCACTGGCAGTTCAAGTGGTTGAGCTTTGGTCTCAAAAATGCTCCGGCGTCTTTCCAGAGGGAGATGCAGTCGGTCTTGCGGGGGTTTCCCTGGTCCAAGGTGATTATTTACATTGACGACATATTGATCATGGAGGAGACTTTTGCGAAGCACCTTGCCCTGGTGGGAAGGGTGCTCCAAGCCCTGCAGGACTATGGGCTGAAGATAAAGGCTGAAAAATGTCATTGGTTCAGACCTTCAGTGGAGTTTCTTGGACATGTGGTTGCGCAAGGTGGGTTGAGAAAAAACCCTGCATATCAGGAGAAGGTTTCTGAGTTCCCACGTCCGGAAACTGTGGGGGGACTTCAAGAGTTTCTTGGACTTATTAACTTTCAGAGGAAGTTCGTCCCCAACTGTTCTGCGTTACAGAAATGCCTGTCATCGCTAACTGGAGGCAACCGTAAGGCTCGCATTGATTGGACTGAGGAGAGACGGGAGGCATTTGAAGCACTGAAGGAGTCGATGAGGCTGGACGTGGAGCTGGCATACCCAAACTATGGTGATGGTGCTGCACCATTGGAGCTCTACGTAGATGCTTCAGCAGTCGGGGCTGGGGCTTGCCTGGCTCAGTCAAGGGACGGCAAATTACAGCCCATCGGTTTTGCATCAATGTGTTTCACTCCACCGCAACGAAACTACTCCACTTTGGATAGAGAACTTGCAGCTCTTCGTTGGGGGGTCAAGACCTTCCGTACCTTCTTGTATGGGGTTGATTTTGTCCTCAGAAGAGACCATCAACCTCTGGTTTATTTACACAATATGAAATTGGTTGATGCACGACTGGCACGTACCTTTGAGGACTTGAGTGATTTTAGCTTTGTTATTGAGTATCTTCCTGGCAGACTGAATGTACTTGCTGATGGGTTGTCTCGTATACCCGTGGTGACTCCTCAGCAGCCTGGTAGTGATAGTTGCCTCCCTGCTGGGTTGGTGCTTGACGGTTCACCAGTGCCAGGGGGGGCTGACTCTCTGTTTGAAAGTCTGATGGTGGCATTGAAAGGCATGTTGGAGGTTTCTTTTCCTGCTACGGCTGAGGGGCTGCGACAGGTCCTGGTTGATGAATTGCTGCTCCACCCAAATTATGTTGGGCTTGCTGGGTTTACTTCTCAGCATCGTCGGGATCTGAGGCTGATGCGATTTCCGGGTCGGTCACCATGCATGAAGGTCCTGCTGGCTCTTAGTGCTTTGTACTCAGTCATCATTCATATGTACTTTTGGTCAGGTAGCCTGGTGGTATATAGTCACTCTTCCCTAGAACCAGATCAGCACAGTGGTATCATCTATCTTCAGTGTCTGGGGGGGATTCATTTCAACCCGCTGCGTCCTACTGCGGGGTCTGCGGAACCTCGTGACCTAGATGAGGTTGTTTCACTTGACGCTTCCCAACCTTGGAAGACTACATGTGCAGCAAACTTGGTCTCCTCAATTGGAACTTGTTGTAGATGTCGGGATAGTAAGCATCCTCGCGTATTGGTTGAGGTGGCAGGTCGCAGTTATTGCGCGATTGTTGACACTGGTGCTGAGGTATCATTGATCCAGAGATCCATTGTTGATGAGTGTAAGGCAGCCTTAGATTTGGAAATTGATCAGAGCCAACATATCATCATTGAGGGTTTAACAGGTAAGTGTGGTGGTATAGATGGGACGACTTTGGTTCCTCTGGTTTTTGATGGCAGCATGACTGTCCCTCACTCATTTGCGGTGGTGGAGGATGTGATCATTCCTCATTGTATGTTGCTTGGGGCGGATTTTCTTGTAAGCAACAATCTTGCTGTGGATTTCTCTACTGCTGCATTGAAGCATGATTCCCATGGATTCCCGGTGGTTAAGCTGGTTTCGGTGGTCAGCACAGAGACTGCTTTTCTAGCCGGGAGGGGGAAATCAGAGTTGTTTGATGTTGCATCTGGGGGTTCTTTGTGGGGTGATGGGTGTGTTCTGCCTGTCATGGCTTCTCTGAACCCTGCTTGGATTAGGCATGTTCAGGAGAATGAGATGATAGCAGATGTCCATCGGTGGTTGTCTCGTCCAGTAGAGGGATGACCTGAACATATTGAGCAATTTGGGAGGATCAGGGAGAGTCTTGTGGTGGAGCAGGGTATTTTGAGAAAGAAGGGGGATCCCCCACTTTGTGTTGTGTCTTACCATCATTTTATTGACCTAGCTCAGTCTACACATAGGCATATGGCTCATATTGGCCGAGAGAAGTTGTTGCGTCTCTTGAGAAGGTGTGTGTGGCATCCTTGCCTTGGTCAGGTGGTTAAGAAAGTGTGCACCACGTGCTCTCAGTGCCAGCGGAACAAGGTCTCTTCCCAGCATATTCGTCCTCCCATCCTGAAGATTCAGTCATATTATCCATTTTCACTTGTTGCTGTAGATCTGATAGCATTGCCACGGACGTCTTGCGGTAACATTGGTTGCCTGGTTGCAGTGGACCATTTCTCAAGGTGGTTATGTGTGGCACCTATTAGAAACAAAACTGCCTCAACTGTTAGTAATATGCTGGAACATCGTATTCTACCAACGTTACCAAAATTACCAGAGCGTATCCTATCTGATAATGGACCTGAGTTTGTGAGCGCTCAGTTTGGGGAGGTGCTTTCTTCCTACGGTATCAAACATGTTTTAACCACACCGTACAAACCGTCGTCTAATGGGTGTTGTGAGCGCGTGAATCGTACCTTGGGGGAGTTTCTAAGGAACTTGACCAAGCCTCAAGGGGCGTGGGACGGGGAACTGGGTAAGACTGTGATGGTTTACAATCATACCAGGCATTCGGAGCTGGGCATGACTCCAGCCGAGTTTCTTTTTAGTAGGTCCCATGCCATCATTGATCGCCCTATAATTCCTGATCCTGACCTTGAGTACCATTGGAGGGGTGGTCACCAAGATTTTGCGCCTTATGCTGTTGGTCAGCAGGTGCGGAAGAGAGTGGTGATGCAGGACCGTTGTGTTGGCAACAAGCTCAAGCCGAGGTTTGAGGGACCATTTACGGTGAGGTAGTCAATAGAAATGATCTCACCTATCAGGTTAGGAGGCGGGATGGTGGTCCCGTCGTTCGGGCTCACCACTCACAGCTTCTGCCTTGGAGGGACCCTCCCTCCTACTTACAAACCTCTGATCTCTGTGATCGTGCGCTGTGGGCTGGCTCTGAGCAGACTTTTAGTGCTGACCAGGGTGCTCGACCGACGTGGAGATACATCAGGAGTGTTTGACGTCACTGGGTTGAACTTTGAGAGTTCACAGGATACCGACTTGTCTGGGTTCCTTACTGATGATGAAATTGATAACTGTACTACTAGATCAAAGTTGAAGCAGACTGTTTGCTCCTTTGGTTGCGATGATAGACTTGATTTTAGTGTAGGTGTCAGAAGTTGCAGCAGGACGAGTGCTCCTTCCTTGGGCAGGACATTGGTGGGTTGGACCCTTCCGGGAGCTCGGGGGTGACTGGAGGATCGTGCTGGCCGGGTGGTTCTGTTCGGGCACCGATGGCTGGCCCCGCGTGTGATCGGGAGGCTGGTGGGGCGTCTTCTGAGCTTTCTGATGTGATCTTGCCTCAGTACGATGAAGTCTGTGAAATTTCATCCATTAGCTCGGGGGACGTTTTGGTGTGTGAGGTTCCATCATGCTCTCTGCTGTTATCTGGGCCACCTGAGCATCTCCAGTCTGGAGTTCAGTGCTCCGGATCACCTGAACTTTTAGGTTTGGGGGGTCTAGTGCGGCTGTTGTTCCTGTTGCCGTGGACAGGGCGGCGGGTCCTTCAGGGAGTACTCCCGGGGATCGGCACATTTTCCGGAGTATTGCTGTGGTACTCCAGAATATGGCATTTCAAATGGTGAGTGAGGCCTGCAACAGACTGGCTGGGGAAGTTGAACCAGGGTCTGCTCAATCGGAAAGCTCGTTCATGTTTTTTTTTCTGCATTTGGAGTGCCTTCCAGTGCTTTGAGTCCAATTTTGGACTTGCCTGCAGTGAGCGAGGCTGATTCGCCGGATTGGAGCGGGTCTCAGAGGGCTGCTGCCCTGATGAGGAATCGTTGCCTCTGGTTTAACGTCGCCCGACGCGTGCCCGGGGAGGTGTTTCGGACTTGCCAAATGTTCAGCCCTATGTTCTTGACTATACATGTAATAGGTTAGTTGGTAGTTGAAATTAAGTAATTATGTGAATTTGTATAGACCTATGCATGAAGAGTGCCCTGTAGGGGAGGAATGTAGTGGGATTTCCCACGCTTGTGTGCTTTTCCCCATGGGGATACTTATGTATCCAAGAGGATTGTGCACCCTCTGGGACACCTGAGCACTCCTCTCCGGTAACTCTTAATCATGCCAGTTACCAGCTTATCGGGATCCCTCTTGGGGACTGCAGTGGGTCAAACCACTGTAGCTTGCTGCTGGGAGTGGCAACAGAGGGATGGTCCTTGGGTGGGAGTTCACCCGTGTGCTGGAGTGATTTATATGTGAGTGCACTCCTCCATGAGTCAGGTTGTTGTGAATTGTAATTTATTCAGTAGTACTTGGCTACTTCATTATGTAAATTATTGAGACTAGCATAGCTCCCACGAGTGCAGCCAGTGTGCTCAGAGTAATTGTTGAACCCTTATAGCTACTAGCGTAAAGTTAACTGCAAACTGTGGTTTTGTGATGTGTTACGCGAGATTACTGTGGTACATTTTATGCTGTGATTCGCTTAAGTAAAGTCTATTAGCCAGTGGGTCTGAAGATTTCCAGTGTTGATCATTTTAATACAGAGGTGTTTCCATCAATAAGTGTTACTTTACTGCATAGCTTTTAGAGTTGATTTATTGTGGTTGTGTTACTCCATGCTCAGGTTAGTTCTTTGATATGAAGATTAAAATAGGAGCATATTGTGACCGTATATAATGAGCTGAGCAAGTCCGGTCTGCTGGTTCTTCTAACACAGTAGCACTCTTGCAGTGTTTGTTGCCCTTGCTACCTTTTTATTCCTTTGTATGTGTATATGTGTTTGTATATTGGGTAGCACCTTGGGGGCTTTGGGTAGTGGCCCTTTAGTTCCAGGGACCCCCCTTTTTATATTGCATTTAATTATTGTATTATTTGCAGGTGCCCCGACCTTCATATGCTGACCTGTAGATCTTATAGAGTATTATTACCTTGTCATGTTGTAATTCACGGTGTAGGATGTGCTTGCCAGCCTGTTGTAAATATTGTAATTAAGATTTAATAAAGAGAGAGTGGTAAATGCAAGTCGGCCAATTGGCCGCGTCTCTTGCCACGTCCGTGACTAAGAGTTCCTATTTGGGAGGATAGGACAGCTATAAGGAGTATGAGGAGGCTGTCTCAACGGGCTGGTGGGCGCATCTGAACCTGGTGCCTAGAAGGGACCCACACATATTTTTCCCCCGAAGAGCACTCAGTGCGGCCCGTTTACATGGTCTCTCCCTTTCTCACCCTCTTCACCTCTTTCCAGAACATCTTTTTGTTCTCCTTAAAATTCTGGCACAACCGTCTGCTCCACCGGGCATCAGCGTCCCTTTTGGCTCTCCTCACCACCGCTTCACCTCTCTGCTCTTCGCATCGTAGCTTTCATAAGCCACCACCAATTTCACCCGCAACCACTCTTTTTCGTGCCACCGCCAGTTTGACTTCTTCGTTCCACCACTCGCAGCCTTTCCTTCTGCACCCGCCCACACTGCGAGCACCACACACCTTCTTCGAACATTTCAGCAACGCCTCCCATTCTTCCTCCACATCTCTCAGGTCCTGTCCTCTCACGTTGTTATTATCTTCCCTCAACGCCCGCTGGAACTCCTCGGCTCTACTTTTCCCATTCAGTCCTTTCACTTTCACTACCTCTCTTCCTCCTCCCACTCGTTTGTTGCCCTTCCACTTCTGCTCCACTCTTAATCGACCATCCACCAGCAGATGGTCAGACACTCCTCCACCCTCCCCTCTCAACACCCGCACATCCAACAGCCTCCCCACCACTCTCTTCAATATCAGCACAAAATCCATCAGTGCTCTCTCCACCACTGCACCATGGGCCATCCTTACACATGTGTACTTGTGGATACGTCGCTTTTTGAACAAACTGTTCCAGATAACTAACTCCTGCTCCATACACAGACCTATCAGGTTTTCTCCACAGTCATTTCTACCGGGAACGCCATACCTTCTTATCACATTCTCCACCACTACATCTCCAACTCGTGCATTAATGTCACCCAGTACAACTACATTTAAATGACCTCCAAAACTCTCAATACACTCACTCAGGTCAGTCCAGAATTGCTCCTTCTCCTCTTCATTCCTCTCGCTGCCAGGTCCGTAAGCACCCACAAATACCCATCTTTCTACGCCAAACTCAACTTTCACTCACATCAATTTTAAGGACACTTCCATCCACTCGGTAACGCTACTAGCCAACCGATCACTCAATATCAAAACCACACCTTCTCGCGCCCAACCTTCCTCCACACCAGACTTTCTTCCAGTTACCACACCAAACTCACATTCTCCCTTACCTTTCAATTTCGTCTCACTCAGCGCCAACACATAAAACTTCCTCCTCACAAACATCTCACCCATCTCCCTCCTTTTTACATCATTCGTACTACAGCCACGCACGATCAGCGAGCCTATCAATAGGGTTCGGAGAGGCGTGAGTATCTCCTCCCCCCGCTCGTCTTGCCGTCTTTGAGGAAGGATTTGGAAACACTATCGAATAATGCGGGAAGAGCACCACACAACAAATGTTCTATATTCCGAGGACGACTTTGGAGAAACGAAAATTAATGTCTAAAAAAACTGACGTGGAGCTCTGCTTATGATGTTCATGTGTAATTTGAATTCAAATAAATGACTAAATAAAGATGTCATTGCATTTTAAATGTAAGCATGGAGGTCTGAAAGACGAACGGACGGATGCCAGCACCACTACAACAGCACTTTTGAGCCAGGAGAGCAAATGGCTAACAACAAGCATTCAAATATTAGAGACAAGATCCTGTGGCACACAAGAGCTGCTAGACTGCTTCTATCTTTAATCGTAATTACAAAATAATGGATAGAGGGGTCGCGTAAAATCTGTTGAAACAACGGACCGGTTACCACCGAGACTGCTTTCCACCAGTGTTCGAAGCCGGTTGGTTATGGCCGGGTTACCCAATTACTGTCCGCAGATTAATGATAACTTCTTCAGCCATCGGCAAAAAAAGTTCCGAGACAACAAGCGTCAAACACCTCTATCGGATGAGGGCGCAACAGTACAGTAAGTAGGCAACACTAGTCTCTGGAAAGTGTTCGATAATATTGCAGGTGAAAGTAAAACGCGATCTATCGATATAATTATATTTATACAGAATATATACACTTCTATAAATAAGAACATAACATGCTAAAATATTCCATAGGTACATATGTAGTATACATATATACAATCATACATATACATGGCTTAACTTAACGATTATTTGCATCTTCTACGGATTAAAACAATAACACAACCAAATCATCTAGCAACAAATGGACTGTCTTACAGTTTGATCACGACTACCATAAGCGGCCAGCAGCAGCAACAAGCGAAGTGGTGACTGTTGGATGGTCAGATGCTGACGCAGATCATCGTAAAAGCCACTGAAGACGCAACAAAAATTGCGCGAATGAAGTAGCCACTCAGTACATCGGTGGATGCATAATACTCAGCATCAGTCTGATTACAGGGCTTATTTGTAAGCAATTATTTTCATGATAAGTAGGACGATATTGTTTCAAATTCACACGCCTACAAATTGTGCGTCGCTTACAGAACTACATGACAGTATCTCATGTCAACTTTGGGTGTTGCAAGGAACAGGTCCCCCGCGTGACAACCCCATCGTTCCATACGTCTCACTGAAGCAATAAAGTACAGTTGCATATGACGTAACGGACTCAAGCTAACCTAGATCATGGGAGAACGCTCCCATGTCACGTGTTGGTGAGCCAAATAGTAAGGAGTGTTAATAGATGATCACCTCAAACGCTATCCTGTACACAGCCCGTACTCTAAAATGGTTCACAGACGAGTACTCTGAGCTGACGAGGCTTTGGATACTGTCGTGCACACGGTCAGCAGCAAGATGACACGAGGAAATGTGTTGGCGCATTATCTACACGACTTTGAAACATGTTCAGGATCCCTTAGACAACATACACAGATTAGCGTAGTTCACCGTTGCATCAATGCATGCAGCATTACAAACTCCACATTGGAGACATTCAAAAATTACGGGGAAACAACCACACAAGAAGCTCTAAATCAAGGCCCACATCATCAAGAAATTATTGAAGTACAGCCGAAGGTTGAAATATCGGGCGTTTGAGTTTATGATAGAAATTTTTGACCATTGTTGAAAAACCCTTTAACAGCAGCTGAGTCCCAAAACTTGACTTGAAGGATGATTGTATTTTAATCTTAAATACGAACATAAATGTACCAATGATCAAACTGTCAACGTTCTGCACCTCTATAAATCATGTTCAGACAATTTCTCAAAACTTTTGACCCTCTGATTTATTCAGAATGCAGGTCTCGTTATTGAGCCTACAGTCACTTCAACAGGTACTACGCTACGCTTTAACAGCTACTCTGTTCTGCTTCAACAGATACTCCGCTAAGCGTGTGGACATGGCCATTCAAAGTTCAAATTTCTTGATGTGACGTGACATCATGAAATACACACTCAAGAGAGTCCACTTGGAGCATACTCTCGGTTGGTTTATTTTACCTTGTATCTGAAAATTGCTACAGGATTGGAGGGCATTCCACACGGAGAGAATACTACTAAGTATTTTGATTTATTAAATTTGTGAAACAGAATTAAACTTTACGTAGGCTTGATGAAAGCGACGGCTCGAACCAGGTTAGAAGATACAAAGCAAGAGGGATATTGTACCCCCAGGTTTGTCAATTTATGCATGAAGTCATTTGGAAAAATATACCTTAATTGCAAATTAGCAGTGTTTATCAATTAGCACTGTTTATTATGAAATCATTGATAAAGTCTTGTCGGTAAATGTTATAGCATTAAATTATCAGTTTATTCCATAGAAAAAAAATGGCACATCCAGGTCTAGTAAGTGCGTGGGACAAACCACTCAACTTAACGAACTATTTTTTAGCTGCACAGGGCGGGAGTACATGAAGAAAATTGTATAGGAGATGCATCACCTCAAGCTCATGACCAGGTGCAAAGTATTTTTGTAGCGAAAAACATATGAAATGAATTTTGCGATGTTCAATTTTACAATAGTTAACTAAAGTTAGCAATGTTTAAATTTACGATAGTTAACAATTGATTCATATAATTCGGGACTAGACTATTGCCAATTTGTGTAGAAGCGATCAGCAGGATGTTTAGTTTTGACCAGAAATGTAAGCTATCGAAACTGGATAAGTGAATAAATGTGTACCCTAGCCACAAGCTACTGGGCAAAGAGCAAAGCTGTGCGGCAGTTGCCACGCGAGGGGTGACAGTGTGCAGCAAGTAAGCGAGGGGGTCGCACAGCGCGGGAGAGCAACGAGTGGGGCCACGAGAGGGGTGACAGGGTGCAGAAAAAAGTGGGGTCATCACACAGCGCGGGTGAGCAACGAGTGGGGCCACGAGAAGAGTGACTGTATGAAGCAAGTAAGCGAGGGGATCACACAGCGCGGGAGAGCAACAAGTGGGGCCACGAGAGGGGTGACAGTGTGCAGCAAGCTAATGAGAGGTTACACAGCGCGGGAGAGAGCAACGAGTGGAGCCACATGAGGGGTAACAGTGTGCAGCAAGTAAGCGAGGGGTCACACAGTGCGGGAGAGCAATGAGTGGGGCCACAAGAGGGGTAACAGTGTAGAGCAGGTAGCGAGGGGTCACACAGTGCGGGAGAGAGCAACGAGTGCGTCACGGTAGGGAAGGCAATGTACAGCGCGAGAGAAACGAGTTGGCTCTAACGTCGCAATAGATGAATACAGATTGGACAGCACAGAAAGATATTAATTGCCCACTAAAAAGCTAGGAAAGTGGTATATGCTGTAAAATTGGAAGTTAAAGGCAAGGGAAGTAGCTGAGGAAGTCATAGTTTATTGAATGGCGAGGGAAAAATTACGGTTGTAAAAATGCGAGGATGAAGAGATCTCTATGGAGTCGATTAGATTGAAGTGACGAGGCTTTCTAGCGCGTTGGAGTCCACGTCTTTCTGATACCAATCGTCAAACCTGTAACTAGTACTTCATATCGATACAGACAAATTTTAGATTTGATTTGATTGGGTTTACTACAGCGAAAAATCCATGTTTTGTACGCTGGAAACATCAACGGTCTGCACGGGTGCCACAGGAGGTAGGATTAACGCGTAAAGCAAGCAAAAACTTTGAGCAAGAAGAAACATAAATAAGTAGAATTACAATAATTTTCAGTCACCGTATGTGTAAAATGGTTCAAGCCTGAGACAAATTAGAACTTATTCCAAACGGTTAAATATATATCTTTCTGACGACTAAAACTGATCGTTACTTTAGTGTGAGGTAATCTATTCTGCAGTGTTTAATAGTATCATATTCAATCGCCCTGCTAATTTATTCAGTCTCATTACAAATATTATTAGTTTCAGAAGACTGAATAACCAGGCACAACTTGACTGTATACTCACTGAAGCCACGTGATGCTATCAGAACCATCAATAATGCCATTCAACTTGTCGTAAGCTCATTTCCGTGTAATCAAATGATTGGTGAACGTATAAAAAAGGTTTGTGTTCAATAAATGCACATTCAATTGAATGACATGCAGTGACTGAGGAAAGGCTCAAATATATGGCGTGGTTGCTAAATGTTTTATCGTTATCGCCTTGTTCGGGTGGAAGCGATGTGGCCTAAAGATATAATGTCCACAGGATTCCACGCCCGAACTTTGCTGGCTGTTGTCCAGGCTCAGCATAGCAATCTAACCACTAGGCCAGCGCAGCCATCTTGTCAACGTAGGTAGGTAGCACTTTTAATGAGGTGCCTTAGGTAAGGCTTCAAATAGTAAAAAAAAATGCAAGAAATTCAAACACCATGTACCCGAACAGGCTTAACTAATAGCATGGCAGAGGAGGAGAAAGTATTTGCTTGCCACAGCTCTTCCATTCTAGCTAGGTGATGAAGAGAGAGCATTAAGCAATAATGTCTATATTTTCTATCGCCACAACGTTTCAGCGCTATGGCCTTTGACCACTGTTCTTGTAAGCCGAAGGATGGCGCGAGAAGTGCTCCATCAAAGCTGAGTCACGGGCCGAGAAAAGTTGATATCAATCAACGATCAGCCAGTATGGCAGTGGACTTCTGTAATTAAAGTGGAATGTGTTGAGGAAGACCGAAAAAGGGGACATAACACTTCGAGTTCTGCAAATGTGTCCAAGTTAGATAACATAACATAGAATAATTGCGACCCGTAAATATCATGATTAGGCGCGACTTACTGGAATAGTAATCAGCAAGCCCACTCAACAACATACCAACAGCTACGAAGTTCAAGCCGCAAAATCTCTGTAGGCAAGGTGAAGAGCGGCGAATGAGACGATACGCAAAGTGCTCAAAAGGGAAGAGAGAGGTGACGACGAGGCCGCCTGAGAATCAATGAGGACGAAAACGAAGCGAGGAAGAAAGGACACTTAGGAGACTCGCAAGAGTTCTTCGCTGATCAAAGAGTAATTGGCACGCCTGACACCGAAAGCATTCTGACCCAAAAATGAGGGAGAACCGTAGGTTCGGTAGGCCTGCTGTCAGGTCACTGATGCGGAGGGGTTGAGTAACCCTCCAATCCGAATTATTACAAAGAAAGGGGGAACAATTTCCATCTTTTTGGGAAAAGGTGGTACGGAAGAGCTATGACATCCGAGGGCGCAATCAGGAGGAACACCAAAATTATGGACCGGTGCAAGTCGGCCGGCATCAACCTCAATGGTGTCAAGGAACTTGTCGGTGGGAACAGAATGAAGAAAGCAGGTTACCGCGGATGCGCTAGCAAAGCAAAGCAGGATTCAGTCACTTGTAGGTGGAAGGGGGACGGAATTCCTTGTCCAGTCATCGGGTGCTCGAATCAAGGGGACTTTGGAATTATTGTTCAGCTGTCTCGGGTGAAGGTAGAGTTACCTTCACCCGAGACAGCCCAGCAATGACGCTGTCAGAGTAGAAGCAACGCAGCCTCATTGAGCATTGAACTTAAGTATTTTTAAGATTATTGTTATTGTCGTTAGTCCCGGTTTACTCCTGTGGTGAGGGAAACCGTGCCAGCGCACCGCTCAAAATCCTCGATACACACCGACACGCGCGTGTTGAGACACGAGGAAGGTGAGATGCGAGGGAGTGGTGACCGGCAGTACCTATGTTGTGGCTCTGGTGTCTTGTGAGGGTAGGTGGTCCTGAAGCCCAAGCAGCGTACAGGCTGCGTCCACGTCAACACCGCAGACACGGCACCATCCCCACCGGTGAGAATACTAAACAGTGGGTTGAGAGACATTCGATGGGCCTGGGGCCCCAGGCTCCGCCACCGCAGACAAGGCCTCTTGATGGAGTTGGCGGCCTTCTTAATGAAAAAGGAAGGAAGAGAAGGGCCCATCTTGAGAAGTACAGCATACTACAGAGAGCTGTTCGGTGCACGAAGAGCTAAGCGGTCCTCAGAAGTGCACTGCGCAATGGTTATTCAGGGAGAGCTCGCCCGTGTCGGGCGAAGCTTGCCCGGTACGGGCGATCGACCAGCGCAGCGCTGTGTGAAGGGGACGAAAAAGGCACTGTCGACACGTATTGAGACCGAAGAAAGTGTAAACTTCGGAAGGAACTCTAAGGCCCTTAGACAAAAAGGGTTCACCATGCACGGGTTGGCAGACTGGACTCAGGGGTCCAGGTGAGACCTGGAAACTGAAGCAGAGGATAGCAGAGGTGAGTCTTCAAGGCACAGAGACGGGGTACACTTTAACGACGAGGAATCCGAAACGGAAAATATTGTGTTAGGACAAATGAAGTGGTCCGAATCGAAAATAACGAGACGGCGCGGAAGAACACATATCAAACAATTCCGATTCGGATGGGAACTCCGGGGAGCGTCGGCGGACGACAACCGCTTGCAGGGGAGCCGACCATTGGCCAAATGAATGGTGAGGAAAAGAAAAAAGCGAAGGTTGAACATAAGAGGTGTCTTCCATCTTTGAGTGGGAGAAGGAGGAAATGGAGGAGAGAGCAAGCAATGGGGCTGGCCCGCCTGTTTCACAACAACCCCTAGTAACGAGCACGTACAAACGAGCATGTCGAAATATAACTAGGTGTGTCAGCTATGTAAATGCCGTTTCTGTATTTTCTCAACAACCAAATCAACGGTGTTACATGAATTATGGAATGAATGTAGAAAAATTATTAGCTACAGATACTGACACTAAGCCGCATCCCCCAGAAAGGGGGGTGGCCGACGACAAGGCGCACCTCACACGACATATTTTTTTTAAATTATTAGGTACCTATGCATAAATCAGGAAAAACGTAGATGATAGATTTGTGAGATGATGCTGCTCATCATAGCCTAACAAAGAGCCGGACAACCATAGCGGAGTGCCCGGTAAAGAAACAGATAATCAAGTTACGGGAACGGTGAGTGCGAGGCGCCGGTGTCTTTTGAGTAAGAACTCGCTATCACTGTGCTGTCACTCCCAATAACCGCGGGCGTCGATAAGTTTTAAAATTGTTAGGGGTGAGGTGTCTCCCCCGGACTCTTTCCCGGCTGATAGGTGGCATCGTTGGAACGGATGTCTCGCGGATGCTTGATGGCATTTCTCTCAAGGGCAACCAACGGCCAAGTAGGGTTATTGAACTTGTGAGTGTGGGCGAAAAACGGCAGATGCTCGGTCGCACACCCCTCCACCGCATGCCTCCTCGGCAAACGAATTTGAGGGTGATGGGGCAGAAGGCGGATGCTTGGCTCCACACACCTCCACCGCATGCCTCCTGGGCAATCAAACTTGGGGGTGGGGGAAAGACGATGGATGCTAGGCCATACACGCCTCCACCGCATGCCTCTTGGGCAATCGAACTTGAGGGAGATGGGGCAGACTGCGGATGCATGGCCACACACCCCTCCATTGCAGCCGTCTTGGGCAACCAATCATGGACAGAAGGAGCAGCGGGCCATAGGAATGAGAGGAAGTCCATTTTCACAGCACAATCTTTTTTGCTGAATTACTTACATCGACCATTCCATGCACTGCATAATTCATAATCACAAATTAGTTTTTCCAGTCAGTATTAAATTTGCGATTTGTGAATAATTTTTATACAATAGAACAGGGATTGTGAAGAAGATAGAGGACAGAGTAGATCCACTTGTTCTGAGAAGATTCAGGCACATGGTGAGGATGGATATGTGAGATTGGGGAATAGGGGTGATGAAGGCGGAGGTGAGTGAACGTAAGAATTGAGGTAGACCGAAGTTTAGGGGGATGGTTGGCGTGAAGCAGTTGTTTGGAATGGGAGGCATAAGTGTAAAGGTAGCAAGAGAGCGTGCGATGGATAGGCGTGAATGGAGAATGGTTGTGAATGGACGAGTTTTGACGCTGCCCTGATGTGCTTTCTTGCCTTTGGCGTTGCGTTGAGAAACGGAATGGTTGTAGGATGGGAGAGGCACCGTTCATTATGACGCGGCAAAGGTAAGCCAGTTTTACTCCGGGCCCTGCTGCTCACGCGAACTTCGGACCACACTCCTGACCCTGAGTGTTGCGGGGTCTCCCGGTCGGACCCTGTAGCGCAAAGATTAGAGTGACAAGGCTTTCTAGCGCACTGGAGTCATCGTCCTTCTGGCGCCGAATGTCTAACCAGCAGACAGTGCTGCATCATGTTAGTTTTTGTTTTTATTGTTCTTTTAATGTACGAGTTAGGTTTACTACTGCGGAAATTCAAAGTCTTTTACGCGGCGAACGTCTATGGTATGTACGGGTGCCACAGGAGGTACAGGAACTCCAAAGGTGCTGAGGCCATATGGTTCCAGCACTCCCTGGATGGCAGCAAGGAGGAATAACACACTACCTACCCTGCTTCAGAGCCCCAAGGATCCGCCGTAGTCCTTAAGGTGCCGGGCTACGCGCTCCAACACCTGCTGAGGGGGAAGATGAAGAGACAAAAAAACGGGGATCTCATGCATGAGATCTACACCAGGTGTAAGGAATTCCACGCATGAGAACAGCATGAATGGAAAGAAGAAGGAAAAGTCGTAGGAAAAGGTAGCACGAAAGAAAGAGCGCAACTTGGCCGTTATTTGCCACCCGAAAGAAGAATAGTTAGAACCAGTAAGTGTATGTTTCAGTGAGTGAGTGTGTGTGTGTGTGTGTGTGTGTGTGTGTGTGTGTGTGTGTGTGTATGTGCAACGACTATTATGAGAATGGTTAAGAAGGAGTCTGAGACAAGTTAGAGGGAATTTGAACTGAACATAAGATGCAAATGAGGTAAATAAAAGTTAAGCAAATCAGGATGGGGAGAAAAGGAGAGATAGTGAAGAGTGAAGAAGAGGGGAGTCTGAAGGGAAAAAAGGTTGTTCACCCCCCTGGTTAAGCAGTGACTTGGTGGGGCCTGTGAATCTAACAGATGAAGCGCGAAACAGCTAAGTTTGTATAAGTGTGAGTGTATGAAAGTGTGAGGTGCACATTGCCGTAGGCTACCCACTTTCCAGGGAGATTTGGATTAAAATTTGTATTGGTATGACTGTCACACTCTGAAATGGTCCTTTGCTTAATTGAGAATATTTGCTTGCAAAACAACAATAACACAAGTGGTCTGACCGTTGAAGAGCCGGCAGAACGCAGGTGCTGCCTGTATAATGAGCGTTTTAGCGCAGTGTCCATCCCTGGGGTACCACTATATAAGGGCATCCTGCAGAACAAGATAGGCAAAACAATTTGGTTGCTGGCCTAGTGGTATGAATTCTATGTTGAGTTTGGATCACATCGCCCGCTGAGATGGCGGGGACACCATTGGACATTGTCGATATTAAAATCAGCGGTGAAAATCACTGCAAGTATAGGCAGTAGGAATTTATCATGGAGCCTAACGTTGGAATCCTTGAGGACTTTCGACGGGCAATTTTCGGAGAAACAGAATTATGGCCTTACATTTCAGAATTCAGAAATCTACCAAATAAAATGGAACTTGGTATAAACTGATAGAACAAAAAATTGCACAACAAAATCACGAATATATATTTCAATTCATTTGCACTTGCATGCCTAGTCTTTCTTAATAAGTGCACCTAACGAATCGATTTAAAATGAACATTTTTTTATAAAATTTGTACAAATTTGTACAATCATTTATACAGGAGCAATTTGAAATCTACAAGTGAACATGACCAGCCACCCGCGCACACCACGACAGTGATTGAAGAAGAGGCACTATCAACAGACTCGCCCAGACTGAACACGAATGGCACTAACGAGCAAATAATGCTGCCGCCACACCATCACAAGACTCAGTAATGATGAAACTATGTGGTGTCACCACACACCAGAAGCGACAATTAAAAAATATGAACAGACAACGCTATTAATCTTGAATCTAAGCGTTGATCATATATTGAATTCTCACTTTTAAACGTGAGGCAACAATTTCGTACTCTTCTTCAGAGCGACGTTGACTTTTACACAAGCCACCTAGGACCTTTTCTCGAATCTCCGTTGTCTCGTGAGTCCCAGTCGTCTGCACATCGGACTAGACTGGGAGCACTTGAACAAAACAGCTATCTAGCGGTTGAGAACGCAACGCTTTTGACCAGAATTAGACGTGTGAGGCGGCTTGGCAGTGTTGACTGCAATTAGCTGATTACAACAGAAGTGGACAACTACCTGGATAAAACAAATATATATAAAGAACATAGTAGTTAGATGTACCGCATTTGAACGGCAATCATGAATATATACACACGACACAATCAGAGATACATAGTTAGAAGAGATTAAGAGAATTGGTAAAATTTGAGCAAAATAATTGAAAAGTCGTTAAAAATTACAAGACTGGGAACGTCCTTATAAAAATTAAGATAGGTAACATAACGAAAAGTACATCAAACCAACAGGTAGCGAAAATTAAAATTAATTTTTATTTTTCATCAGGTAAATTTATTATGTCGCCACTCGGGGACACTATTGGGGCATAAAAAGAGCCGCTCGAATGAACACGTCAACATATTGAAGTAGTTGGCCATGAGAAAACGGACTAAGCCCGACATTGCCAGCTTAAACCCACTCATTGCTTGCGAGCTGCACCCTTGTCTTGTCAGCACTACACAGAGACCTGATGAAGAGGAAGCAGCTCGGTAACGTGGGTAGTTTCTAATCCCAGTGAGACGACATAAACTATTCTCAACATCCAACAAACTTTACCACAATCACCATGAACTTTTGTCCACGGCACCGGGCCCGGAGTTGGATTGTTCACAATTGCAAACTTGACATGGCAATCTCTTCCATTGTCATCCATTACTTCTGTTATCAATGCAAACAACGTAGTTTGCATTCTTTTTTCTCTACAAAGCAGTTAATATTAGGTTATTTATTACGCGACCTAATTCAGGTAAAGTTCAAGAATTGTTCTAATCACAAAATTGTTTCGGCACATCTGTTGGCAACAATGTTTCTATATTTACGCAACAATTTTGGTAGATAGGTGTGTGCGGTTTCCTTTCTTCATCAGATATGCGCTTCCTCTGAAAAGAGCAACCCGAAGCCGAGCAGGGACAAACTCAACTAACAGGCTACTTCTCAGAATTACATTTTTATCTAACGCAAAAACTGTCCGCTGAAAACATCTTGAAGCGTGACCACTGCCGAACCACATCGTAATTAGTTCAGCTGCAGCACGGGCAGCTCATTTATGGTAGTTTACGATTGGTACTAAACAATTTTGGCATTGGGTACTTAGTGGTGGGAGCTGGTTTGGAGATAGCCAATCGAAAGTTGCCGTACATGTTACTATTTGCTCTGGAGGGAAAGAACTAAACCGTATGGGGTAGTGTGAGTTTTAAAATTACCAATTTTGTTCAACCGGTAAGAGCAAGACGTGTGGTTAGCCAAGTTACATGTACTTCAAATTGGATTTGATGAGGATATTGAACTGTCGAGTTACTAATACTACCAACCGGGTCTACAGAGGAAAGTGAACAATAAACCTGCTAGCACTTTCAACCTAGTCAAGAGAAGAGAGTGAATTGTATAGTTGCACGCACTTCCAACCGGGTCAAGAGAGAAGGGTAAATTATAGATACAAACACTTTCAACGAGGTCAGGACAGGAGGGCGGATTGTCACGTTACACACATTTCCAACGGGGTCACGAGAGAAGAGTAAATTAAAGATACAAACACTTTCAACGAGGTCAGGACAGGAGGGCGGATTGTCACGTTACACGCACTTCCAACCGGGTCACGAGAGAAGGGTAAATTATCGATACAAACACTTTCAACGAGGTCAGGACAGGAGGGCGGATTGTAACGTTACACGCACTTCTAACCGGATCATGAGAAGAATTACAGAATTACTAGCACTTTAACCGAGTCGGGGAAGAGAACGAATTGTCAAGTTACTAGCACTTTCATGCGCTAGTTCGGAGGTCTCAGTCGAGCTGGGCTTGTTAGAGCGCAGTACGATGGAGTTGCCTTAAAAGTAGCTACCTTGAAGTGGCAACATCACACAAAAACGGCTCCAATATACAGCAAAGAGGCATGTTTCCTATCATTAAAGAATAGGAGCAATCAAGATTCTAACTTTGAACGGCTTAGAAGGCATGATTGATTTATAACATATGAGCGTTTTCTATTCTAGAACGAAAGGTTAACATATTCCTGAATTTTTCACAAGAATATATATATCGCCTAGCTATGAAATAAGCAACAGTACCTATTAATCATTTCTTAGTCCAAACTTGTCTATCTCAATAGATGAGATCGTAACACTAAGGAGTATCACAAAATACGATACGGCACTTCTGCTCATTGTTCTCATTGAAAAGGCATCAATGTTTTCCGATAGTGGTAAGAAAACCATCTCTCCATATGGCAGTGGAAGCGTGAGAGGTCGTCCGTAAGACACTTCAACTCCACTTATGTGTTCTCTACTCTCTAGTAACTATTGTGATAATCACAAAGAAACAACGCCAATAACCTCTTATCGCGTCGCAGCATTCTTCGTGCAATGGTATAGGATACGTTGGGAAGAAGTAACCATAAATAACGAAGACTGCATACTGAGAGAAATCTGACATGAAAAGAGAGAGGCGATGGATGAGGGTGAGACGGACAATCGCGCAGCGGTGGAGGGCCAAACGGGTGATGGCGTGGAGTGGGTCAGACGGATGATAGCGAAGCGGGAGAAGTTCGGATGGGTAATAGAATGGCGGAGTGTCAGACGAGTGACGACGTGGTGAATGAGTGCAAGATTGGCTATAGCGTGGAGTGTCAGACGGTCAATGGCGAGGTGGAGTGTCAGACGGTCAATGGCGAGGTGGAGTGTCAGACGGTCTATTTAGTAGTGGAGTGTCAGACGGCCGTTATAGTAGTGGAGTGTCAGACGGTCGATGGAGTAGTGTAGTGTCAGATGGTCGATGGAGTAGTGGAGGAGTGTCAGACGGTCGATGGCGTGGTGGAAGAGGGTCAACCGAGTGACGACGCGGTGAAGGAGTCTGACGGTTGATAGCGTGGTATAGAAGGTTCAACCAAGTAACGGCGCGGTGAAGGAGGGTTAGAAGGATGATGGCGTGATATAGAATGGTCAGACTAGTGGTGACATGATGAAAGAGTCACTCGGATGAGGGCATGGTAATCGGAGGACACACTGGTGATAACGTGGTGATTTGAGGATCAGATGGACAATAACGTGGTGGAGGGTCAGACGGGGGATGGCGTGGTGGAAGGAGCTCAGCCGGGTAATGGTGTGATGGTGGTGGTAGAGGGTCAGACGGGTGATGGCGTGGTGGAGTCACCCTCGGGTTGGTGTAGTATGGTGGGCAGTAATTGTCGTCCTCGCTCCCAAGCTGCTGAGGGTTGGCAGTGTCATTGGTGCTGGCGAGGAAAGGAGCGACGCTGAGGTTCGGGTGTGTAGTACGGCCGGCTCTTGTAAAACGCTTCCTGAGTGTATCTGCAACGGGGCACACGGGTTAAGGTGAAGCCGGCGGCTGGACATGCAGCCAAACTAATCACAGACCGGGTACGTTTTGAACTAGAATTAAATCCAGGTGGAAGAAGTCAATCAATAATCATCAGTAAACTGAGGAGCAAAGAAACGTTTCCCGCCTATCGAAATATTAGCAGGCAAAAAAATAAACTGCAATCGCAGTTACAGCGTAGGTGGTAAACTACTCTAATCCTCTTCAGGCAAGTGACCATTGAAGTATAGATCCGGCTTATCGCCATACCATTTTATTCATCCCTGGCGAATCGCTCAAACCAATAAATAGTTGGTGGTATTCTAGATGCATTTTGGTACAAAATCAAGGAGTAAAAACTGATGTGTTTTTTTTGTATTTTTTTTTGTTTATATAGCGGGTTACAGAATGACGGCCACCTGATAGTCTTTTTTTTGTTACCCACGGCGTTTATGGGCTGCCTTTTACTATTCAAGAGACCGTCCAGAATGCCTCGATTGGGGTCAGGTAGGCTCGAACCCACAACTATCAGCTTCCAATGGAAGTCTATTGTGAGGAGAGGTCGGCATGCTACCCACTCGGCTACCGAGCTGGTAATCCACCAAGTCCAATTAAGATTGCATGGTGGTTTAGAACATGGCGGATAGCTCCATTACCTCTCACGGGAAAACGAGTCGTCGCGTATAAATACTACATGTATTAGCTTATAACTACAACAAGTTTAGAGAATTGAACATAATGCTGAGTGAGCCAAACATCTCATTAGACTTGGCAGTCTACAACATTCAAACGTGAACACTCACCTGTAGCACAGGGAAGCACAACCATCGTCACTCACCAGTAGCACAGGGAAGCACAACCATCGTCACTCACCTGCAGCAGGGAAGCAACCATCACTCACCAGCAACCATCGTCACTCGACTGTAGCACAGCAAAGCAACCATCGTCACTCACCTGTAGCATGGGGAAGCAACCATTGTCACTCATCTGTAGCACAGGAAAGCAACAATCACTCACCTATAGCGCAGGCAAGCAACAGTCATCACTCACGTATAGCACAGGGAAGCAACAGTCATCACTGACCAGTAGCACAAGGAAGCAATAGTCGCATAAGGAAGCAACAGTCATCACTGACCTATAGCACTGGGAAGCAAGCGCCCTAAATGGAGCTTACTGTGAGTGAGACGGGCTTCCTCAATCAAAGGACCCTGTCAGCGGCTGCGATTAGGGCCCTGATCCCAGTGCCGGTCCTTCAACCCACCCTATTTCATATTCATGCCTGTGGTCAAGGTTTTGTGCGAGGTCATTGTGGTGATGACATCGACGGGCAGCCTGTGCGCTGCTCAGGCCTTTGCGTCACCGACACTTACAAGATACCAAAGCCACAGCATAAACACATTTTTCCGAAGGAAAGTGAATAATAACCAGCATTCCTCTTATACAAAACACCGAGTCCAACTTTGTTACCAACGCTAATCAACGTCCCATATGAGGTCATCTCAACGCGCATCTTGTTGGTGCGTTGCAGTGTGACTGAGGGCATGCACAGACGGCAAGCAACAAGGCTCTGGTATCCGCAGTAACAGAGATATACATCCCTGATGGTAATGTATAAACTGACACCCAACACACAAAGTCAATACAAATGTCAGCAACAACCTTCTCCACCACGCCCCTCAGCCGGTCGTCGGTTACCTCTCCATCTTTCCCCGCGTTTTAACATCCACGTGTCGGCAAGTATCTGAAGATTCTACCTGCGCCGGTTGCGATTTCTACCGGCGCAGGTAGAAACCGGGGCTAAGTAACAACCACAACAGGAGAGCAGCTGACATCCCTTAACTGTTTCACAGGAAATTGAGCATCATCACTCGCGTGTAGCACAGGAAAGCCAACATCACTCACCTGTAGTTGATTCGTCCACGCCTCGTCTACGGGAGAAAGCCAGCGTACCAGATGCCTAGGCAAAGGATCCTCTAGAGGCTGAGTAGAGCAGTCCCATGTTTTGTTGCTGTAGGCGCACTATGTGCCATTGTTTAGGAAGCAGCCAGACTCTGAGGGTACATTTGGCAGAATTTCGTACCCTTAACAGATACGAAGAGAAGAAGGAGTGATGCCTGCATCGTCGTCTGAAATGAACTACTGGACAAAAAGACCTCTGAAATGTGTATCTCTGGTGACTGTGCACGCAAGAAAGCAGCAGAAGGGATACAATTTTTTGATGTGATATATGGGTGAAGTGATGTTTGAATCCAGTAGATTTGTGTAGTAACTTGTGGGGTGTTACCAAAGTGCCTTGCTGACGTCGCCCTGTGGCGGTCTGTACGTTACAGGTAAATTGCAAAGAGGCTCACCTGCAGAACAATGAAGCTACTATCGACTGACACGCCATGAAAACCTTTTCAAATTATACAGCCTGGATGACTGTATGAAAAGTCATTCGATAGGGTACTCTGCTCACCGGTAGTGTGGGGAGGACAGTGTGGTGACGGGCTGAGGAGGTGGCGATACGGAGCTCTCAGCCCTGGAGCGGCTCCTGCTGCGACTCTGGCTGGCGCTACTCCTAGCCGAGTGCCGTCCCACCGCCGCAGCTGCCTGTGCCGCCGCCAGTCCCGCCGCCGCGCCCGCCGCCCGGCTCTCCACCAGCCTTCGCGACACGAGGGGGGAGGCGTGGGGGTGGTAGTAGCACGCCGCTCCCCCGTACCGACTGCTGCTGCTATGGGGCAGAAGAGGATGGTTAGAAGAGGCTTTGGATGTAGCTAAATTAAATTGAGTAATTTGGTTCACTACTGCGTGGAGTAAATATCCTTTATGCTTTGTATGTAGCTAGATGATTAAGGAGGATACTGTAGAAATTATAGTTTTGATACTTCAATGCAAAAATATGTTGCCTACATTGAGGCTAGGGATATGTGATTAAATCTTGATCTGCAAGGCTAGTTATATAGATATTCATACACTCATTATTCCAAGCTAGTGCAACCTCAACAACGTCTTGTTCAATCATACTTAGCTATATATAACAAATATACCTACTACAACCTATAGCATCTGTGTTACATGTTAAACATGAATCATTATTATTGGAAAACAACTAGTATGCTAGGAATTTGCAGTTTGAAGAGTAAATAGCTACTAAGCAATGTAATAATTAATGAAACATATTAATAACGTTAATGAATACAGACATATCTATAGTTAGTGGGACTACATATGTTAGACAAACAAAGGAAGAAATGAGTGAGGATTGATAAAAAAAATCTGCAAATAGGAGTTCTTAGTTATAAAGTCAAACATCATTTGGTTAAGAAAGATTAGTAAAAGCAATACAGAATGTTTGATACTCCAGGGTCTCAATAAATTTCAACAGTATGGGTTCTGCAATTGTTAAAAAATAAAAATTATATATCAAAAAGTTACTGCTGCTCTAACAAATGGAGATATATCAGTACCATGTTATAAAAGCATTGAAAGTGGATTTTGTCACAGATGCAACAACTAATGTAGCATGTCTTCAAAAAGAAACTTGTATAGGCAAATTAAAAATAAATTATACATGAAAGCTAAATGTAAAACAGAAAACCAAAATGCCAACCCCCAATAGCTGCAGGAGGAGCAATTTGCTTAGAAATGTTTTGGTGCCTATTCTATGCTGTTACCTAGCTTGCCTGTTCAATAGTGGTACTCGTCATGTTGATGCAAGTGCCCAGCTACCTGTGAAGTTGCTGCGAGTAGCCAGCTAACAATCACAAACAAGAAGTCGAGAAGATCGTACACTACCAGCACCAATCTATTATTGGAAATTATGCATTAGCCACATAGCATCAGGAAAGCTAGAAATACTTGCTCAAAAAATATGCAAGTGGTACTAAAGCAACATGGACACTTATAGTATTGATACCCATCAATCATGTACCATTGATATAAAGAGGCAGTGGCAGGTATAAAAAAATAGCTTACATGTGAGCAAAACCAAAAATTAGGAATCAAAGTGATAGTGAAAAAACATAATTAAGATAATAATATAGAGAAAACATAATCAAGATATTAATGTAGATAATGTCAATTGGATTCGGAATGCATAGCACTATTAGACAGATAATTGGATCCATTACACACAGCACAAGTCAAAACTCCCATCAGCATAATACCATGCTAATCCACTAAAAGAAATTGCATACAAACATTCAACAGTATTGAAACTAAAAACCATAATTACAGTAAGCTGTCAATAATTTTGACTTTGATCATTTGATCCTTTTATGATATGCATTACAAAACAATTGGATAACTCCTAGAAGATAATTCAAAATATCAAATGGAGTCTGATATTCCTTAATTGGTGCGATCAAAATCAGAATTAGCTGATGAACACTTTGATGTGAATTATTAAGAGAAAATTCACAGTAGGTCAAACCTAAAGCAATAAGATCTGAACATCCCCAGTTGGAAACAACAGCCTTTGCCGAGTTTTTTATCCACTACAAGTTGCAATCCCTCCACCATTCCTACAATGGCAGCTGCTATACAAATGGTGAGGCAATCCCACCACCATGGTAGCTGCTAAACAAATGGTGAAGAAATATGCTAAAACAATCAGGCTCTAAGGTACCACTACCCTCCTAGTAATAACTTTTTTTTAAAAGACTTCCCACTTTAGATTTATTCAGTTACTATCTAACTAGCATCAATAAAAATATTCATGTAAAATAAAAGTAAATAAATACAAGAAATGTTTTGCAAATGATGCCATGAAAAAAGATTACCTAATTGCACCACACATCAATATGTGGACTCTCTTGAAAGAGAAAACTACTTCAATACTGCACAAGTAAGAGGTAAACAAATGTAGAGTCAAATTGGAGATTTTTGTTAGTCGATACAATGAGGAACATGGAGGTGTTCAAGACTGCAGAAAGGCACATTTTGTCTGAGTGCTGCGTAGTGCAGAAAGTGTGTATGTGGGGGAAAATATAACAAAAGATGGTGTACAGTGCTGAAGGAATGCAGATCATGTTTGAGTGCTACAGTGTGCCGAGTGATAGCTGGGAGGGAGAATTTCAGTTGGTGTGCCTGACCTTACCTGAGGTATGGTAGTAGTGGTGGGGGACACTGGCAGCAGTGCAGTTGCACAAAGCTCCAGACTGGAATCCTCGTCCTTGCTGTAGTGCTCTCTACTAACTGATCTAGAGCATAGCAGCACCACACACACACACACATCGGTCAATTTAACCGCAACATGTAATCTATGCAACATAAACCATCGAACATATAGCAACAAATACTCAAGACCTAGAGAATAAACATGAACGGGCGGTTCAAACT
Source organism: Gammarus roeselii (assembly GCA_016164225.1). Lineage (NCBI taxonomy): Eukaryota > Metazoa > Arthropoda > Malacostraca > Amphipoda > Gammaridae > Gammarus > Gammarus roeselii. The sequence goes on along the minus strand of SDVV010000058.1, from coordinate 3,313 downwards.
GAACGTACTTGTATGAAGCAAATGCAATAGCTTAAAATATCAAACGTATACTCCCTTAGTCCTTTTGCAAATAAACATAACAGTCAGTATTCAAGCATATAGTCAATAACAAGCCCATAATAAATATTCATAAGGATTTGTACAGAATATTTTACCTACAAAAAAGAACATTCCATAAGAACAGAAGTATACAAGAATAAAGTGTAGCCATTCCTACCCATATAAAACGTCAAGACACTAAAGAGAAGCAATAGAAAATGAACAAACTGTATTAAAAAAGAAAGAAAAAATAATAGCTACATCAAATGTGTGTATTGTTTGTAACATACCTGGAGATTCCTCGAGAGAATGTGAACGGCGAAGAAGAAAAAGAAGAGCCAGAGAAGGAGTAAGTGGGTATTGGAGGCAAAGAGTATGGCGAGGAGGTGGTGTTGGATGGAGCGGAATGGGACGGCAAAGAAGTGTAGGCCGGTAGGGAGAAGGGCGGTGCTGGGTTGTAGGACAGGTCAGACGAGTGAGAGCGGAAGTGAGAGTGAGAAGCAGGCTGCGTGAAGCGTCCTCGAGGCGCCCACGGCTCGGGGTTGAACCTGGCGGTGGCGGTTAGAGCAGCGCTAGAGGGAGGACACGACAACACCAGAGGGCACGTGGCGACTTTGGTTCACATATACTGTTAGAGTAGCTCTAGTGGGAACATTCAACACCAACAGAGATCAAGGGCTAGAGGAATGACAACTTTATCGGGAGGCAAGGGGCGGCTTTGATACAGAAAGATGCAAGGCCAAATTTTCCAGAAGGAGGGTGTGTCCAACGGCAAAATATGCCTCTCACTCCTCTCATGCACTCAACCAAACTTCACTTATTTATCCTAGGTGTCTACAAGAATCTATAAATCAGAATTTATGACTTTTTATTACTTTTCATGAGCATTATTCATGACTTTTTTATGAATTATGAAAATTGAGTTTAATAAACATTCCAACGTATTTTAATAGGTATACGATATAAAAGCAGTGCCAAGCCACCCAAAAAATGACTCCACCAGATATCTATTGAAATTGATGTAATCTGCTTCATATAGCATTAAAGCTAGACACCCTATCAACAGCAGCCATATTTGTTACAGTTAAACTGTTGTGGCAGGCATAGCCAAGGGGAAGAAATTCGATATTTCATGACCTTCTTCTAGATTTTATTAATTTTCATGCCTTTTTCTATGCCCTACATGATTTCATTACTTTGTATGACTTATGATTTTATGACATTGTAGACACCTTGTTATCGTTCAAGGGTCTGGCCACGACGAATCCCAAATTTCGGGTTAGGACTCAGGAGGGAGGTCAGAGATCAGTCTGACAGCTGTCACTGTATCCCTGCTGTCTCATAATTGCCCGTCCTTTCCCATTCGCCTCCATCCTGTTTCTCAACAAGACGTCAAAAGCGGTGAAGCACATGAGGGCAGATTCAAAACCCATCCATCCAGAATCATTCTCCACTCACGCCTATCCATTTCACACTCTTTCATTGCCACCACACTGATGTCCCTCCTCCCAAAAGCCTGCTCTACACCATCCATCTACCTACAATTTTGCTTTTCTTTATGCCCACGCCCATCTATCACCTTTATCAGCTATCATCCATCATCCAGCCGTACCATGTGTCCGAACCACCACAGAACACGTGAATCTACTCAGTCCTCCCACATCCTTGCCATCGCCTTCATAATTGGATCACTATTGATACTCTTTTCCGGCGTCACTCCGCCCATGACTATCGAACATTTTGCAATGAAAATATACAACCTTATTCTGTCTTCTGCTCTAGCCTACACGTCTCAGCTTCTTACAGCACAGTTGGAACAACTACACCATCATACAACACAACTTTTTGCTTCCACTTTTCAGGGCTACCAGCAAGCAAAATTCTTAATTCACTCTAACTTTCATCAAAGTTTCCACTAGTCCAATCTTCTCCACACAAGAGCTTCTGTAATTAAAACACGTTACTTCAACTGATACCTTTCTATTCAGGCACACTGATTCCGCTTGCATCATCTCTCGAGCATATGATGACTTTTGCCGAGCTTAACTCACAGCTTCGTCCTCCAAAAGGAACAGACTCGACTGCCAACTAAGCTCATTAGATCCTAACAACAGTAAAATTTGACCCAATACACTCGCGTTTACCTCCCTGACCACTCCATCCATGTGGAGATTGAACAGTCAGGGAGATGAACCTGGTCTCAGTCTTAGTCAGGAAGACGAACCTGGTCTCAGTCTCAGTCAGGAAGACAAGCCCGGTCTCAGTCAGGAAGATAAACCTGGTCTTATCCCACTTCCACTGGGCACCAAACACTTCACCATGCTCCCCACTGTGACACATGCTTTGCTGCCAGCTTAGAAACTATAAACCACTCTTGCCCCTATTTCCGCCCATTACATTCAAACGCAACACCAACCCGACCCTATGCTAGAACTTTTACAGATCCATGAAGGCTCAGAATACACATCCTTTTGCTTCACAAGGTACTCTTCACTTCAAGAAACTCTTCCGCTGTCAAAGCCCCACAGTGCCTCGCAAATTGAACCATCTGTCCTGTTTCCAATCCTCTTGATCAGCACTTTCCCAACAACTACCTACAAAACACAAGGAGGAGACAACACCACCAGAGGGCCCAGTGGGCTTGGGTTCAGATATGTCAGAGCAGCGCTAGAAAGTAGATACAACACCGCCAGAAGTCGCGGTGGGCTTTGGTTTACAAATATTGTTAAAACAGCGCTAAAGGGAGGAAACAACACCGCCTGAGAGCATGGTAGCCTTTAGCTCACATAGATGTTTAGGGCAGGGCTAAAGAGAGGACACCACAGCAATTTTTTTTCCTATTGCCCCAGAAGGAGGAAATGAGGCGACTCAACCAGAGCGCGCAATGGGTCTTGGTGTCGATATATTATAACCTTTGTTATCTTAATTCTCTCAATAAAAAACTATTTCTCTGTAATGATAAAGAGCCATATGGTTTGCATTGCGCTTGTGCTTATATTCAAATGAATCCTGAAGAGAAAACATTACAGAGACGTTTTCTCGAGAGAATCTTGATAACATCCGTTGAACGCAGTTTTCGACCGATTTAGACCTTTGAGTCTTTCAACTTTACTCAGGAATCTCGAAACATTCAAGTTCCTCGACTGTCCTCGAGTTTTTAGGAAAAAGAAACTTTGTCCGCTTGGCGCCGCGTGGCGTCTTGCGCCTATTGGTCTAAATGTCTTCCAAGTGCCGGGTGGCGCACTCGGCCGTCTGCCGGTTGAAACCCCTAACC
>SDVV010000057.1:0-45113 GCA_016164225.1 Gammarus roeselii | reverse complement strand
CCTCCACAGCGCTTCCCTGTCAATTCTGTCGTATGCCTTCTCCAGATTCATGAAGGCCCAGAAAACATCCTTTCCTTTGGCAAGGTACTTCTCACATACCTGTCTCACTGCAAATATCTGATCGGTACACCCTCTACCACTCCTAAAGCCACACTGTTCCTCTCCAATTGCGCAGTCCGTACTGTCTCTAATCCTTTTGATCAGCACTCTCCCGTACAACTTACCAACAACACATAACAGACTGATACCTCTCGAGTTGCAGCATTCATTTTTATCTCCTTTGCCCTTATAGATAGCATAACATGTAGATAGCATAACATAAACTAAGTACCTGTCAGTGTTATCAGTCATTTTCAGGTAGACGGTGTTGTCATGACATTTTCTGCACCGATCAATGCGATTTTGGAGTATTTTCTCTTATGTGAGAGACCACGTTGTTATGTTGGTTAGTTCTCCTCATCACCCAGTTTCTTGTGGCATCGGTAGGTGTTTTCGCAGATGGTCCACGTTGGTGTGGAGCTGGAGTTTGGTGTGGTGCTCGACGTGTTGGAGGCCACGGTTCTCGAGTTGCAGCGAAATCACGTTAAGATTGCAAACCCTGGACCAAAGGACGACGTGGATATCATAAAGGTGGGCCTCTTCGTGTTCATTAAACTGGTTTATTTGAATAGTTTTATACAGACGTGCAACTACGAGACGATAGCTGTGAGGCGACTTTGTATTGCTTGTACGTTTTCGGCTGACTATTAGGAAGCTTCCGTGTGTAGCAGGCTTTGTGGGATTTGATAGAATGATTGATGAGCCGTACTGGCTCATTCCCACGTTGCCATGTCAATATTCTTGGCAGTTGAGTGTATAAATATGTATACAACGTAGCGTATTGTTTAACATTTCATATCACTTGTCCTGAGTACATAGCTTTTATATATTGATTTTAGTGCCGCTGCGACATTTGTGCCAATTTGTTACTTTCTTCCTTCACAGGAAGAAGTTGAACAGAACATGATCACATCATTGTACCTCATGATGATTGCGCTGCGAATCTGCAAAAGCTCTCCATCACAACACGCGACCTCCTCTTCCAACGCGAACAACAATATCAATTACTCGGGTGGTTACTTTCAGCGACATTACCACAACATCCAGCTGCCACACTTACAGATCCCCACCGTCGCGGTGGCCAACAACAATAATGCAGCACTAGGGTGGGGGGACGTGGTGGCCGATGGTGGGGGATTGGCTCTCGAAAACTTTGCGGCTCGGCGCAGAGAAGCGCCGGACAGAGAGGGCGCCGGGAGCAGCAAGAACGCCGAGGACCGGGCCGGTGCGGAAAGGGACTCCTGCAGCGAGCGAGAGATGAGGCTCCACACCGCCGTCTACAGGTCACTTCTATTTTTTTATTCCCGTTAAAAAATACCACTTAGCTACTTCTTTCTATCAACCAATACATAGACTTCATGTGTTTACTTTTAGCCCCATTAGGCGTTAGCCTTTTGGTGTCTTGTATTGAGATGGATCACTAACAACCCTCATTATCATATCACGCAGCTTGAAATTTTCTGCTTAGATGCGTCTAGATGATATAGTTGCAGCTTATTAATGTTCTTTTTATTTATGTTGGTATCATTAATGAAATGTTTGCTTCAATTAACTTGTGTATTTATTGATTATGTCATGTTTGTGACACGATAAGAGCAACACAGTCTCACATTACACCGGCCGCCTCCTGTCCTCCCCTAAGCAGATTGGTCCGAACCAACGCCCTCACGAGGCAGGGCCAGAGTCTGCTGCACCTTGCCGTCAGCCCCGACACGCCTGTTGACGACTTCCACACAAACCTCATATGTCGGTCAGTATCTTTGCTGATTTAGTGTCATGCCTTGTTTGATTGATAATTCTATATCAGATGGCTCTGCATTTTGCATTCTTTTTATACGATGAACAGTTCGTATAATTTCCAACCTTTGTTAAGCCATGTTGTCAGTTCATGAGCCAGGTGGTGTGTTGTTTCATTTATATCTGTCGGTCGCTTGTATTACGTGCTCTCGACCAGAACGTGTTGCGAACGTACAGCGATGAAAACGGTGAGTATGGGGAAAAATGTTTTTATAGAAAAATGAATAGGTGGGTTTCGTTTTTAGTCCTGAGTAATTTTTATTTCTGATTAAATTGTTTTATAGCTTCTTATTGTTAACAGAACGTTCATAATGGACCACGCCATTGGAAATAGCAAACATATTTACTATCGCAATGTATAAAAAGTTGAAAGAATAAACAATTCATCAATCTCAGGATTCGGCCTATCTAAATGGTATTCCTTATTAGGTAGGAATACCATGGAAATGTGGGTAAAAACTGGTCTTCCTTCGTTGAACAGTAAAAATTAACACTGATGTCTGGCGGGCGGGCGTACGTCCGCCTGGGGGATTTCGGCGTTCGCCGCGTTAAGGACTTCGTCAAGGACTTTGACTTTGCGCAGTAAAAAACCCAACTCAAAAATTCAAAGTAGAAAAAGCAGATTAACTTGATGCAGCACTGTCAGCTGGTTTGACATTCGGCGTCAGAAGGGCGATTGCTCCAGCGCGCTAGAAAGCCTCTTCACTAATCTAATCCTTGTAAGTACGTTCTCGCCGTTTGACTGATTCTTTTTAGTCGAAACTCATTAATGTTAACATTACATTCACTAACAGTCGTTTTTGTGCCTGCCAGTGCTTGTATACGAGAAGGATTACTCATGCCCAGATTCGCTGTCTCAGAGATGCTTCCCGACGCCCGATCACTACCTCAAGGCCTCTGACCTCACCTAATTTCATGAAGCCGTCTCTTCTACCTCTTCTGGCCCTCATTTCGCATCGAGAGGACCTCTTCCTATCCTCCACGGGTGTGCAGTAGAGTCTCTCTACCTATCCAGACAGCGTTATTTTAGTCCGGAACCACTGCCTGTCTGACTGTGATCTCCACATTCTATAGCCATAGCCTCCTTAATATTCTCATCTCAACTTGGCAGCAGCACTGGGAAACCATACAATCAATGATATGATATTCATCCACGCCACTCATCACCCGAGAGCGAAGAGCCATCTACCTTCCGATTCCATTCTCATGGTCTATTCAGGAAGCTAACAGAAGAGCCTTCACTTTCCCATTCTGAGCGCTCTACCACGCATTGCTCACTTGACTTTTCTTATTCAGATGTATCTACAAGAGAACCAGTTTGATGCACTTGACCTAGACCATATTTTAGCCGGCTGTTACTGGTTCGTTGATCGAGTTGCAATAGAACAATTTCCCGTCTACCTAAAATTGTGTGTACTCTCGCAATGTCTCTTGACATCCCGGGAAGGAGCCGCATCAAATTATACAGCCCATAATTGTATTTTAAAGAATCAACAAGGCAAGATTCATGTATTTTTAGATATTAAACTCCTGTTCACCCTCCTCCGTGTGCGCTAGCTCGATGGGGAAATAGGTAGCACGTTGCACCCTGTTTGTATCAGTAGACTTCCATGGGAATGAGGATCGGCTATCTGTTAGTATCCGAACCTTCTGGCTCATGTAATAATGACATAGCAAATGTCATAAAGAAATGATTGCTTGTGCAGTTAGGACTATCAGTCAAAAATGCTATCTTTTGCTAGTTCCTTTTGTCCATCAGCAGTGCCTGAACACGACGTCACCGTACATGATTTCAGCCCTATTTCTACACAAACAAGGCTTCTCATGGCATTGAGTAGAATATACGTCTCCGAAATACCCTTAGTATGGGAATATTACTGACAATATTGGCTATGATCTCCGACAATGATCAGTCTTCACTCTGAAGCATCATTAGAACCTTCCCTAACAAGACGGCCAACATATTGGCACTTAATTTAGGCCCTTTAGTTACTCGCATTTTTTTATTATTGCCCATTGGTGATTCTCCGTACAGCTTGGCTCCTAAATCGTCACATTTTAGGTCCGATAACAGCCAACCCGCCTTGACTGAGCCCACGACATAGACAATGCTCGTTCGATACGTTTGTGACATTCTGTGTTCAAAAATACCGCATTACCGCACCGTACTAGATTTCTGAGTTGATCATTGTCATCAGCGACAGTTCTAAGCCTCTAACTGCATGAGCGCTTTATCGTTTCCCATTCCTAACCTGCCCGTGTCAGTGTCGTTCATCACCACACTGTTCATTCCTACTCATGTCTCAACCGACTCCTAATCTGACCTTCCCGCGAACTCGGAAAATTATGCCGCTGCATTCGCTGTATTCTTCTCGTCCGCCAGCAATTCATTCCGTGCGCATACGCCTCGCAAGTCTTTACATCGCAGTCCTCCTTGTTGGTCGCGTGTTGAAGCAAATCTGACGTTCCAACTTGACTTGCGTCGACTGTGAATGCCACAGCGAGCTGTGATTTATTTTGTTTTTCTCCACGGTTGTCACGATCCGGGATTATCAAGTAGTTTGACCATTCATTCGACATCATTCAATCTCAATTACAGATGATTGACAAAAGAATATTGATTTTATTTCTTTGCTATTTATATAATGATACAACTACGAACAGATCTTTCTTATCAAATTTTGTGTATCCTACGATTCATAGTACTAAGAGCGATCAATTTCATTTCAACGCTTTCATTGGCTTGGATACTTAGCGCTTTGGCTAGAATTGTTTCAGATTTTGGCGACATTTACTCACGGTGCTCGCTTGTGTCTTTACTCTAAGGATTCAGATGCTGCGCTGTGGGATGGTAGTTTTTAAAATTTACAACCTCTTGCTCTTCGTAAAATATGTGAACAGATATTATGTACATTGTGCGTTATAACTGCTTCATATCTGTCCACTTCTAGGAAGCGAACGGAAAGATATATTTTCACCTTCCCTTTACAAGAATTTGACGTTTTCGGATTTTTGCGATGATGGAGGAGGCCACAAGTCTGCGTGAAGTACCTTGCAAAGGGGAAGAATGGGTTCTGGGACTTTGTGGATTTGGAAAAAGTCTAGGACAGGGTCGACAGGGAAGCACTGTGGTGGGTGTTGCCTTGTATAAAGAGGGCGGAAATCTGTTGAAAGCTGTTCAATTTTTTTATGCTGACAGCATAGTATGTGTCAGAGTGGGGAGCAAGGTGAGTGATTGGTTCACAGTGGTAGTGGGTCTGAGACGAGGCTGCGTTATGCCTTCCTAGCTGTTCAATCTCTACATGGATGGAGTGGTCAGAGAAGTACACGCGAGTGTAGTGGGTCGTGGCTTATAGCTGTTGTAAACGAATGGGGGAGTTGTCAGTTTAGCCAGCTACTGTTTGCAGATGATACGGCACTGGTGGCGGATTAGGAGGAGACGCTGTGTAGGCTAGTATTGTCGGAGTTTGGTAAAATGAGTGAGAGGAAGAAGTTTCGCTTTAACGTGGGTAAATGTGAAGTAATGAGATATTCGAGGAATGTCGATGCAAGCATATTTAGAATCCATGTCGAGTTGTTAGAGGAAGTTTAATGTTTTGAATATTTGTACCATCATGTGGAGAAGACTGAGCTAGTGGAGACTGAGGTCAAATCGCGAGTGAAGGAAAGGTGTAAAATGTTGGGTCCACTGATGAGTGTAATGAGCTGTAGGACATTGGGGATGGGAGCAAAGATACATTTTCAATGTTGTAAGTCCGCTTGACATTCTGTCCTTGAACACGTTTCATCACTGAATGTTTTTGTAAGATTCGTGTTTTGCAGGTTCCCCTGTGCTAGCACCACGAAGCTGCTAATCACTTGTGGTGCTCGGGTGGATGCATTGGACAACTTACGGAATACTCCCCTGCACCTCATAGTGCCCTACACGAAGCCCATCAGGTGAGACCACTCACAGTGCCCCACACAAAGCTCATCAGGTTGCCCACTTATGTGTCCTACACCAAGCCTATGGGTATACTCCAGAAAATTTTTTAGGGCCTCCACTTGGACTTCAATTGCACGAAGCCTGCCCTGAGCCCTCGGTTGTAACTTGTTCGAATGCCTGGACGGCCTACTTCAGTGTTATTCTATCTCCATTTTTGTTAGTTACTGTGAGCGATAGGTAGGGAGGCAGGTTTCTTTTCGTTTTAGGTTGCGTTGACGGGTGTTAGTTGGGCTTCAAACCGGCCTAGTGTCCGTATCAAACCTGTCACAATGAAGTAATTTTTACGTAAGCTTTTCTCTGAGATGACAAAATTTTTATTTTCTGCATGTTCAGGGACGTATTACGTTCTAGATTCATGACGCTAAAATAACCTGGGTTACTAATGCATCCGAGTCAAGGGTTGTAAGCACTTGAAACTTGCTTTTGCATAGTTTTCTTCCTCTCACTTTTTTTGTTGTCTTCGTTCCAATAATAAGATTAAACCGTGACCATTTTTGTTAGCGAGTGGAGTGAAATCCTTCCACGCCAAACGTCTAAGTGATGTGAGAAATTTTAATTTCTCAAAAAGGGCGTCCCAGGATACATGGTCCCGTGTCGAGACCATGTATTCCCGCGACTCCCCTAACAGCTGTTGCATTTCTTACGCTCCTCTCATATTTGCAGCGACTTCCTCACTCTGCACAACATCATCCTTAGTCTGGTGGAGGCAGGCGCCCACATGGACATCGTCAACGAGAGCGGCGCCACACCCTTCGAGACGACAGCAACAGGTACAAAAGCCTATGGTCTAGTATGTACAGTAGCGATCAAAAATTCGTTTATGATTTGAAACTAAGTAAAATCTTCTATGTCCATTTTCCGCCCCATATTAAAACTTATCGGAAATTTGATTATTATTACTCATTAAGAAGCTTTGTCTTCACATAGTAACGTAAATAATTTCTATATGAAGTTAAATTCCACGCGGGAAAAGTCGAATTTGTTTTTCCGGTTACAGACTAACCATAAACGAATTTTTGTTCGCTACTGTACAGTAGCGGTCAAAAATTCGTTTATGGTTAGTCTGTAACCGGGAAAACAAATTAGACTTTTCCCGCGTGGAATTTAACTTCATGTATAATTTTTTTACGTTACTATGTGTGGACAAAGCTTCTTAATGGGTAATAATTATCAAATTTCCGATAAGTTTTAATATGGGGCGGAAAATGGACATAGAAGATTTTACTTAGTTTTAAATCATAAACGAATTTTTGATCGCTACTGTACATGGGACCTACACTCCAACAACTTTTTATTTGAATTTAGTAACATTACCCGGATCCTGCATATTTATTCATAGTTATCGGTAATTGCAATGCCTCTTTTTAACAGGCGTGGCCGAAATCATCCTGCGTACCCAGAACAACATCAGCTTGCAGTGCCTGACGTCCCGCGTTGTGGTGGCGGCGGGTATACCCTACAGAGGGCTGGTGCCTCGTCACCTGGAATCGTTCATCAGGCTGCACGGGCCGCCCAAGCCCGTGACCGCCGCCGCTGCCACAGCCCCTCCGCTGCAGCTCTGAAGGAGGATCATGGACCAGTGCAAGAGGAACTGCTCCTGACGTCCGCAGGACGGTGATGACGGCCTCGAAACGGCCTGGCAATCACTCCTGGAGAAACTGGTCCTATCTGATGCCTTCACATTCACTGGCCATAAACGAGGCAAAAGAGATAGTGTGTGATAAGACAACGGGATTGACGGACTGAGTCGCTGCTTATCCCAGAGAACTAATATAGGTGCTGCAAAGACTGCCTTGAAGTAGGACCATGTAAGCCGGTCGTTGTACTCGCTGCTAACTAGGTCGTCGGTGTTGCAAGCTGCACCGCGTTCTTGGCTTTCATTGAGCGTGTATTGTCTTTTTTGTTAGGGACGTGCAGTGGATGAATCAGCAGCTTGTGTAATAAAAAGGCAGGCTGCGGTGTGCTGAGTCTCATAAAATGTAACGGTCGTGGCATGGGGAAGTTCATGCATGCAACAACTTCCATCTTAGAAGATACGGCAAGTGATGCTTGTTTGATCCGCCCTTATTGTGTCCTTTATTCTACAGTGGGTGTTGATGAAGTTGCGTATTACGGTACTGTAGGTTAAAAGCCATCGTCTTGCCAAATGTTCCAACAGTTTGTTGAATAAAAATTGCGATTCCAATTTTTGACTCGTCACCCCTGCGACATCAATCATATTGCGTCTTGTTAGATTCTTCTGGTTCGATCTAGACACAGACAGATTTTATCAATTAAGGGTTCGGTCTTTTGGGGCAAAGAGAAGTGTATAAAGGTCTGTTGAGATAACCATCACTTGATATTTTTCCTTCCTGCAATTGCTCTGGGGAGTTTTTCCTTATGCAGTCCTTCTACTTATGTATTAAAACGGTTATCAAAAGAATACCTTAAGTGAGCAGGCCGTGACAATTTTTGTATTGGCATGGGAAGCAAATTTGAGTACCGCTTGCTCAGCCACAGTATTTGGAGGCTTCATAACAGTATAATTGAGCACCCTAGAAGTCCATATTATATAGCAGATTCGTTTTGTGATCATTTATAAACAAACCAACCTGTGTCTGACGAGCATGATAGAGTTCCACTGGCTTTCCTCTCTAGCTATTGCCCAACTGTCTTCCATTTATTCATATGTAGCTACGATTAATTTGAACGTTGTTAGAGAGGTTGATTAGGGCTGCATTTCATTTTATTCAGTTAAACTTACAATACAATACTTGCAATATAACTTACAATATAAATGCGTGTATTGGACCAATCATCAGCCCGTCAGCACTCCGGAAATAAAAACGCTTTTGTGATGAGACCTTGGAGATGGCTAACCTCTCAACCGCTGTGGCTGAGTAATTAGCGTTCCCGACCGCTGCGCTAGGCTCTGGTGACGCATGTCGCTAGTTCAAGTCTCGACAAAGGTACGACGGTCAATATGCAGGGTGATTCGGTGGCTCCTCCTTTATGTCATCCATACTCAGCCAACGGGCCTGATGTCTGTACACGATTCGTTGTAAGATTCATTAGGTATAAAGATAATATTTGTACCTATCAAGCTACCTTCATATTTATTGTACTTCTTCGCGCTTCAATAACTATTGATGTGATTGCCCCAGGCGTTATGTGTCATTTTATTTCGTAGCCAAAAACGAATTGACGATGGGGATTTTGTGCTTGACTCCAACAATTATTTTTACCAAAACAAATTGAGAAAACCTTAAAACTATTTGGTTTTCGGGTCTATATATTTTTTTCAAATTTGATTGTATAAGCCTTGTAGCCGGGGCGTTAGAATCTTGCTACCGTATCCACCGCGTGTCGTAGAAGGCGACTAAAAGGGCGCCCCGTAGCCGGGAGTAGAATCGTGCTACCGTAACCCCTGTGTGTCTTAAACGGCGACTCAAAGGGGCGGGCGAAGGGGCTAGAAATCCTTTTCTCTGTAAGTCCCTTGCTCAAAGACGGCAAGATGAGCGGGGGGAGGAGAGGCTTACACCTCTCCGAACCCTATTGCTAGGGTCGCTGAATATGCGTGGCTGTAGTACGAATGAGGTAAAGAGGAGAGAGATGGGTGAGATGTTTGTGAGGAGGAAGTTTAATGTGTTGGCGCTGAGTGAGACGAAAATGAAAGGTAAGGGCGAATGTGAGTTTGGTGTGGTAAGTGGAAGAAAGTCTGGTGTGGAGGACGGTTGAGCACGAGAAGGTGTGGTCTTGATATTGAGTGATCGGTTGGCTAGTAGCGTACCAAATGGAAGGAGGTGTCTTCAAGATTGATGTGGGTGAAAGTTGAGTTAGGCGTAGAAAGATTGGCATTTGTGAGTGCTTACGGACCTGGCAGCTAGAGGAGTGAAGAGGAGAGGGAACAATTCTGGACTGACTTGAGTGAGTGTATTGAGAGTTTTGGAAGTCATTTCAATGTAGTTGTACTGGGTGACCTTAATGCGAGAATTGGAGATGTATTGGTGAAGAATGTGATAGGAAGGTATGGCGTTCCCGGTAGAAATGACTGTGGAAAAAAACTAATATGTCTGTGTATGTAGCAGGAGTTGGTGGTCGGGAACAGTTTGTTCAAGAAGCGAGATATCCACAACTACGCATGGGTAAGGATAGCCCGTGGTGCAGTGGTGGAGAGAGCACTGATGGATTTTGTGCTGATATTGCGGAAAGTGATGGGGAGGCTGTTTGATGTGCTGGTGTTGAGAGGGGAGGGTGGAGGAGTGTCTGACGATCTGCTGGTGGAAGGTAGATTAAGAGATGAGCAGAAGTGGAAGAACAACAAACGAGTGGGAGGAGGAAGAGAGGTAGTGAAAGTGAGTGGACTGAATGTGAGAAGTTGAGCCGAGGAGTTCCAGCAGGCGTTGAGGGAAGAATATGACAACGTGAAAGGACAGGACCTGAGAGATGTGGAGGAAGAATGGGAGACGTTAAGGGATGCGTTGCCAAGATGTGCGAAGAAGGTGTGTTGGGCTCGCCGTGTGGGTGGGTGGGTGCAGAAGGAAAGGTTACGAGTGGTGGAACGTGGAACTCAAACTGGCGGTGGCACGGAAAAGAAGAACGTTTGAGGAGTGGTTGCAGGTGAAGTCGGTGGGACAATCTGCTGGTGGAAGGTAGATTAAGAGTGGAGCAGAAGTGGAAGAACAACAAACGAGTGGGAGGAGGAAGAGAGGTAGTGAAAGTGAGTGGACTGAATGTGAGAAGTAGAGCCGAGGAGTTTCAGCAGGCGTTGAGGGAAGAATATGATAACGTGAAAGGACAGGACCTGAGAGATGTGAAGGAAGAATGGGAGACGTTAAGGGATGCGTTGCCAAGATGTGCGAAGAAGGTGTGTGGTGCGCGCCGTGTGGGTGGGTGCAGAAGGAAAGGTTACGAGTGGTGGAACGAGGAGCTCAAACTGGCGGTGGCACGGAAAAGAGGAACGTTTGAGGAGTGGTTGCTGGTGAAGTCGGTGGAACTGGTGGAAACTGAAGTGAAGGAAGGGTGTAAAGTCTTGGGTGCACTGAAGAGTGTAATGAGCTGTAGGACGTTGGGGATGGAAGCAAAGAGGGTGTTGTTGTCTCAACTGTGCTCTACGGAGCTGAGACTTGGGGGGGGTGAGAGCAGAGGAGAGAAGAAGGTTGAATGTTTTCGAGATGAAATGTTTGAGGAGCATTGCTGGAGTAACGCTGAGAGACCGGATCACCAACGACGTGCTTCGAATCAGAACAAAGATGGTGAAGAAGTTGGAGAACAGAGTGGATTCGCGTGTTCTGAGATTGTTCGGGAACATGGAGAGGATGGATGAAGGAAGGACTTTGGTAAAAAGGGCGATGAATGCGGAGGCGAGTGGTCGCAGGCCTAGAGGTAGACCGAAGTTTGGGTGGATGGATGGTGTGCATCAGGCGTTAGGAAGGTGAGACATGAATGTGGAAGTAGCGAGAGAGCGTGCAATGAGCAGGCGTGAGAGGAGAAAGGTTGAGAATGGCTGATTTTGACGCAGCTCTGATGTGCTTTCCCGCCCTTGGCATCCGTTGGGATGGTCGTGGGTGGGTGGGGGGTTGATTAACCAGTGAAAACTGTCGGGCCCTGCTGCTGACGACGGATCCTCGGACCGCACTCGTGACCCAGAGTGTGTGTCGCGGGGTCACCGGAAATATCCTTTAGCACAAAAGAGCTAAGTTGTGTGAGTGTGAGCGTATGAGGGTGTGAGGTGCGCCTTGCCGTCGACCACCCCCCTTTCTGGGGGATGCGGCCTAGTGTCTGTAAACTTACAATACATATATACTCATATATTTATTCTCCCGGTTTCCCTCAATCTTTCTTATCATTAGGTGGTTATGACTAAACCGGATATTTTTATTCGTAACAGGAAAAAAAAAAGTGTACCTTGAGGTACATTTCCCAGAAAGCCAGTTTTACATGTATTGTGACAGAGCGATTTATAATTACTGCTCAGGTGAACTGGGCATGTTGTAGTCACTATCCGATCCTTAGTTATGGTTTCAATATCACTAATATGAAGGAGCGATGATGGAAACTAAAGTGTCCTGACTGTGAACGTTATTGGCAGTAATCGAATCATTTCTGTTTTGTTTTATTTGTGATGTTAATTTATTTATGTACTGTTTTGTTTGTGGATGCAGGATAGACAATACAACTTTAGAGAGTGCGTTTATCTTTACAATGTCTTCGCACAGTGTATTTGAAGAGCACACTTTTCACATTTTGATAGCTCGGTGACAAAATCACGTGCTGTTGGTTTGTTATTTTTCAACCAGTCAGGCACTGGAATGCGCTGTTGGCTACGAAGAAACGTCGTGTAACTTCAGCCTAGGCGCGTCCTCGTGCTTGCTTTGAAAAGCCTTAGTTTTTAGAAAGTCTTGTCACTCTAATGCAAGCTAATCTAACCTTAGTGTCTTTTTTTGTTGTTGTTATCGTGAACGGTGCTCTAATAAGTTTACTTTAGCATTGTCAGCCTACCTTTTATCGTTTGGTCGTTACAAATAGTTTGTACGCGGTGCACGTCCGGTGCCAGAAGGACGTTGACTACAGCGCACTAGGAAGCCTCGTCACTTTAATATAATCTCTTGTACGTGGTGCAGTCAACCGCGTGAGTTTCACACCCACGCATGGCAACAAGAAATTAACCATAAAAAACGTGGCATAAAAAGCGCAGCTGTGTCCCCGGTACTGCAACAAATTAAGGTAAAATAAAACTTTGAATCCATAGTTTCTAATATCCTGCCGCATATTCTTGTATTTACGGTTACTTTTGAGTGAAATTCGTGTGATTAACTGTGCACACAAATATATATAAATAGACATTCAAACAGGTGTTCTTAGAGACGCGCAAATGAACGTAATGTTTACGTTGCTGTTCATCATATGACACCGCCCTACGGGGGAGTCTGCATTAACTTCGCGTTGGGACTCCGGTGGAACATGGAAGCAAATACAAATGACGCTGTAGCTCTCTGCAACGTGGCTCGTGTATATATATAAAGAATAGGCCAAACTCTGTCAAACTGTGTATATAATGTCAGATTATCTGCTCTCATGTAGCTAACGGGAAATGGGAACGATGGAGGCCTTCAATAATGCACGATGTTGTTTCTAATTATGCCATTGTGTGTCGGCTAAAATATGTCCACCGGTGCACTCGGTCGACGGTGCACTGCTAAGTGAGAATTCGATGAAAATATTGGTTTGGATATAATTTATGTGTTTATTACATCGCAATTGTTTCAAAATGTATTATTAAAATGGTTCAGTGGCTTCATGCTCGCATAGCCATTTGTTGATTTTTAGTTGTTGAACTTGAAGTGATCTTTTTGCTCATCTGAACGCATTATGAATGTCGGTGCCCAGTGTATTCTTGAAAGTTGTCCTGAATTGATTCAACTAACTGATGACCTAGGAGGCATCAGTTAGTTACACGGGCCGCACGGAGTCACGGCCCAACAGTAAAGATGAGCATTCTTATTTCCTTTCAGATTTCCCTTTTCTTCACCCTTTACTGTCTTATTTCCTCCATTCTTAATGTTCTAAATTTTATTTGCATTCTTTTGGGGGATCGTATGTGTAGTTCAAATTTCCTCACAAACTCCCTCTTCACCACACTCCCAAAAGTCATTGCTCACAGACGCACACACCTTCACACACACCGGTCTCGACTTGTGTCCTTTCGGTGGTTAATTAGAGCCAAGCTGCACTCTTTAATGTAACCTTTTTCTACGACTTCTTTCTATCTTTGTATTATTCTTGTTGTTCTCATGCGTGAGATTTCCTACTCTGAGGAGATCTCATGCATGATATCCCCGTTTCCTGTCTTCTTCATCTTCCGTCTCAACCGGTATTGGGGCGCATAGTCCTCGTCACCTTCAGGACGACTGCAAATCTTTCGAGATCGAAGCAGAGTTGGTTTAGTGTGAATCCTCCTTGCTGCTAGGACCGTACGGCCTCAGCATCTTAGGAGTTGCTGTACCTCCTGGAACCCGTGTAAATCTATGACATTCGACGCGTAATGGACATTTACTCTACGCAGTGGAAAGCGTATTTATAACTAAAATTCTCCAACTATGACTTTATGCAGCACTAGTTGCTGAATTGACGTTTAGCACCAAATGAATGCTGATCATAGCGCGCTAGAAAACTTCGTCACTCATATTTAATCTTGTTATTTCCGTGCGTGAAGTTCCCTGCCCGGATGCAGACCTCGTGCATGGCATCCCCGTTTGCTATATTTTTTTGACACCCAAGGACATTGACTCGTGAGCATGATGATACATCAAACTCTGAACTTTTAAACCCGGCGATCTCTAACGGTAGTTATATCTGTCCTGTTTCATCCCCTAGGTTCTATCGTATGACCCATTTCCTGACCAATATGTCAGTATGCAGTGACGGCACAACAGCTTTTTATACGTAGCAGTGTAAAGAAACCAGACGTCTTCGTAGCCTTTCCATCCCTAGTTCTTAGCCAGTAGCTAACTTTTCGGGCAGATCGAGGCTAGCGTTAGCTCTACGGAGTATAAATTACCGATCTGGAATTGTATAACTGTTGATTTCTTACCTAGGAACCAAACCTTGTTCCTGCAGGGTATCTTCGACCACTTGCTAAATAGTAAACAAACATAGCATGGTAATATGCAACATGATGAATGTGTGGCATGTTGGTTGTGGGCGACGTAGTGCATCCTTTGGTTTTAGATCTTCGACGTGAGCGAAAAAATTGCGAGTTCCTGTAAATTGTTGCTCGACTCGGAACAGTTGTTTCTGTACACACTCGCCATGTCATGCTTCATAGTTACTTACCTCTTTCCAATCTCCGATGCATGCCATTGTGGCATTATATACTCTTCTTAGCTTAAGAGGCCTCAATAAAACTACTTCATTAAGTCACTAACTTTTTACACATAGCATCGTCGTGTTCAGTACTCGTTATATTCTCAACAGTTCTGTTCCTGTAAAAATTCGTAAACTTTTCGGCTTTCAGCTAGCGTATAAAACTGTTTCTGGTGCGGCGGTGTTTGATCACTGATGTTAAACTTTGTTTTCCATTCGGTAAATGTATATGTTTTGTTACAGATGGGAGATGATTGTACTAATAATGCATCAAGATGAGCAATAACGAAGTGTTGTATCAAAGCATGTTTACATAATACACATTCTGAAATGAATGTGTAATTGAAGACAGCAGATTCCACTGTTTGTTTGTTTCTTGAAAATATAATTAGACGATTGAATTTGTATTAGCGCATTGTAAATAATTTGGCGAGGATATTTGACTGAATCTAAAGCTGGGAACATGACTTTTTTATGTTGGCTTCGAGGCTATGTCTAAAACCGTCAAAGGCTTGTACGACTATTATCTTCAGCATACCAACACCAACAATTTACCTCCATCAATCGTAGTGCTTTTCTGACCGTGTTGTCTCACATGTAACACTGGGGCTGGACCCATCATCTTTTGCTAGGTTTGGCCCACGAGGGAGCCAAACTACCTGCGGTTATGGCGTTTGGAAACTCGGCCCGGCAAAAGTGCTTCAATAACTCTGTTACATGTCCTCGCCTCCACCCTCCCCACCCCTACATCTGTTAGGTTTACGGGCAGCACGTCCCAACAGGCTCGTGTTGGTAGATATTTGGGGTGTCGATTGCCGCGATTTCTACAGTCGCTGATGGAAACAGAAGCTATGTAACAAAATCAACCATCTCTTGCCACATAGGAGCTCAGATTGGGATAGTTTGCTTCAGCTAATTTCGTTTTTTTTCATGTGAATTGATGTTCATGTAACTGAACTAATCTTCATAACATACGAACAACGGATGCTTGAAGCTGAAAAGTGCCCTATTTTGTTAATTTTTTATTCAGCTAGCAAAACTCGTGTACCTAAGTTCGCCAGAAAATGTGAAAACTTTTCTACAACTATTGTACTTATCTCAATTTATTGTGCGCAGTTACTGATTTTAACTTTGTTCCGATGGACGGTTAGGATTGTTTAAATCGGATTTTCTCGTTTTCAGAAGTTTTCTTGCGTAATTTATTATTTATGTATACTTTATGCTTGTACTATCGTTCCAGGAAGTACGTTTTCAACTAATATCTCGAACGGGAAAAGTTTTGCAGTCTTCAGAACAGCAGCAATCCAGTTGGATGTATTTGTTATATTTTAACAGGTTATTACTCGGATTAGTTTTCATTTATCCAACGTAACATTCCTAGGAGTGAAGGGGGCTAATAGGGGCAGAGCGAGACTATTAATCCCTTCCTCTGTTAAATCCTCCCTTTGAGAAGGTAACACTAGCGTGGGGGGAGGAGAGAAAATATTAGAGTGGCGAGGCTTACTAGCGCACTGGAGCCATCGTCATCCTGGCGCCGAATGTCAAACCAGCAAACAGGGCTGCATCATGTTAGTCTTTGTTTTTCTTTTAATGTTCGAGTTAAGTTTACTACTGCGCAGTCAGTCCTTTACGCGGCGAACGTTTACGAGTGCCACAGGAGGTACAGGAATATGTATTTGCTTCCATGTTCCACCGGAGTCCCAACGCGACTCCGTGCGCCCCGTGAACCTATGCCTTGGGGGGGGGGGGGAAGAGAGGCTCACGCCTCGCCGAACCTAATAGTTAGGGTCGCTTTATGTTCGTGGTTGTAGTACGAAAAAGCACAGGAGAGATCTGTTAGATGTTTGTGAGGAGTAAGTTTGATGCGTTGGCGCCGAGTGAGATTGATTGATTTGGGCCTCATTTCCACCAGAGCCTCAACGTGAGTCATACTAGGCTCCCCCGTAGGGCGCGTGCGTTTCTGGTAGTAATGACAAAAAATAAAGCCTCATTAGTTTGTGCGTGAGCGTGATATCCACAAGTACACATGGGTAAGGATTGTGCATGGTGCAGTGGTGATGAAAGCGCTGATTTCGATTTTGATTTGAGCCTCAGCATGAGTCATAATAGATTCTTCCGTAGGGCGCACGCTGATTTCGAGGAGAGTGGTAGAGTGGCTGTTGAGAAGCGAGGGTAGAGGAGTGTCTGAACCAGGGTACACTAACACTACTGGGTTATTGTTGAAGCGTAGTTGCTTCCGTTTTCCCACTGGAGTCCCAACGCGAAGTTCATGCAGACTCCCCCGTAGAGGAATTGAATAGTGGCAAAGTAGGTGCAGCGTAGATTCCGAGTAGGTTCAACGCAGATTCCGAGTAGGTTTACCGCAGATACAGAGTAGGTTTACCGTAGATACAGAGTAGGTTTAACGTAGATACCGAGTAGGTTGAACATAGTAGTAGAAGTTGCTTCTGTTTTCCACTGTAGTCCCAACGTGAAGTTAATGCAGACTCCACCGTAGGTTTGATTTGGGCCTCCACCGTAGGGCAATTGAAGTGGCCAAGTAGGTGCAGCGTAGATTCAGAGTAGGTTTAACGTAGATACCGGGTAGGTTGAGCGTAGGTTCCGAATAAGATTAGCGTAGGTTCAGAGTAGGTTTAACGTAGATACCGAGTAGGTTAAGCATTGATACCGAGTATGTTTAACGTAGTAGGAGCAGTAGCCGCTTCTGCTCTCCACTGAAGCCCCAACGCGAAGTCGTCGCTCGCAACCCTGCAAGGCCCCTGCGTGCGTCTAACGATACATAATTATATAACTAATACAAAATAGATCACCATGAAGAAAGGACACAGATAAATAATAGAGCCCACGAAATAAGAAATACTAAAATAAGGTGTTAATGATCTATAAAATTAATAATCATCCATTCACCCCAAATCCCAACAGCAAAGAACGCCAGCCTCTCCAAGACGAACAGCACCGGACCAATGACCGCATCGCGGAGTTAACCAGAAGCGTACACGACATTCCGAATTTACTAAACCATGTGACCGACCTCTCCGAGTAGGAAACTGAAGACTTCGCCGCAAAATCGTTGAGGCTCTGGTGGAAATGAGGCCCAAATCTAATCAAATTCACCGCAAAATCCAGCACAATCGACGAATGTTTGACGAGACTCGAGTATCATGTTAAAGCTATAACTCTTAGAATCCACGAACTCATGAAGAACCGACAAACCAAGCAGCCCGCAACCTACGGATGTGTTTCCACCGATGACCTCAACGACTTTCCACCGCGAACGAGTTCTAAGAGCAGCAGGGAAGAAGCAGTTCTCGCTATTTAATGAACGCAACCTGTTCAACAACGGTCCTAACTTTTTCGAACATTTAAAAATTACATTCGACGCCAAGGGCAGACCAGATATTTGTTCATACACCTCTATTAGAAGAACTGGGCTCCCTTACAGAGGCAAAAAAGCTTCACCATTCGAGTAGATACCAAACTTCCAGGTGATAACTATTCTTTCCAAGACCAGAGTATGCCAAAAGTCATGCACAATCATACCACGCCCAACTTTCTCTTTAGTTCAGGCTTGGTTAGCATTGAGAATCTCCCGGAGAGGTAAGCTGACGAGTTCATCACCGGACTTGTTCAATACGAGAACTGTATGGACAAAGCAAAAATCGCTCCAATAAGAAGCACCACCACAACCCTCCTGATAAAATTCAACTGCCCTATCCCACCAAACTACCTAAACATTCCTTTTCTTGACACTAAAACCAAGGTTTGATGTGTTCGAACCGCCCTACGGAGGAGTCTGCATTAACTTCGCGTTGGGACTTCGGTGGAAAATGGAAGCATCTACTTCTACTACTACTTGATGTGTTGGCGCTGAGTGAGACTAAATTGAAAGGTAAGGGAGAATGTGAATTTGGTGTGGTAAGTGGAAGAAAGTCTGGTGTGGAGGAAAGTTGGGCATGAGAAGGTGTGGTTTTGATATTGAGTGATCGGTTGGCTAGTAGCGTTACCGAGTGGAAGGAAGTGTCCTCAAGATTGTTGTGGGTGAAAGTTAAGTTAGGTTTAGAAAGGTGGGTAATTGTGAGTGCATATGGTTCAAGTAGCGAGAGGAGTGAGGAGGAGAGTGAGCAGTAAATTTTGGACGGACCTGAGTGAGAATTGAAAGTTTTGGTGGTCAATTCAATGTAGTTGTACTGGGTGACCTTAATGCGAGAGTTGGAGATGCAGTGGTAGAAAATGTGATAGGAAGGTATGGCGTGGAGAAAACCTGATAGGTCTGTGTATGGAGCAGGAGTTAGGGGTCGGGAGCAGTTTATTCAAGAAGCGAGATATCCACAAGTACACATGGGTAATGATGGCCCGTGGTGCAGTGGTCGAGAGAGCGCTGATATCGAGGAGAGTGGTCGGAAGGCTGCTGGATGTGCGGGTGGAGGAGTGTCTAACCATCTGCTAGTGGAAGGTAGATTGAGAGTGGAGCAGAGGTGGAAGGGCAACAAAGTAGTAGTAGTAGTTGCTTCCATGTTCCACCGGAGTCCCAACGCGAAGTTAATGCAGACTCCCCCGTAGGGCGGTTGAAGGGCAACAAAAGTGGGAGGAGGAAGAGAGTAGTAGTAGTAGTTTGATTTTATTTTTCACCGGAGTCCCGACGCGAAGTTAATGCAGACATCTCCGTAGGGCAATTGGAGAGTGGCAGAGTATGTGCAGCGTAGATTCAGAGTAGGTTTACCGTAGTTACAGAGTAGGTGTACCGCTGTTACAGAGTAGATTTACTGTGGATACAAAGTAGGTTTAACATAGATACAGAGTAGGTTCAATGTAGATACCGAGTAGGTTTAACGTAGATACAGAGTAGGTTCAACTTAGATTCAGAGTAGGCTCAACGTAGATTCAGAGTAGGTTTAACGTAAATTCAGAGTAGGTTCAACATAGATTCGGAGTAAGTTTAACGTTGTAGTAGTTGTTTGATTTTGTTTTCCACCGGAGTTCCAACGCGAAGTTAATGCAGACTCCCCCGTAGGGCAATTGAAGAGTAGCAGAGTAGGTGCAACGTAGTTTTAGAGTAGGTTTACCGTAGTTACAGAGTGGATTTACCGCTGATTCAAAGCAGGTTCAGCGTAGATACAAAGCAGGTTCAACGGAGATACAGAGTAGGTTCAAAGTAGATACCGAATAGGTAGTAGTAGATACCGAAAAGGTTTAACGTAGTTACCGAGTAGGTTCAACGTAGATTCATAGTAGGCTCAACAAAGATTCAGAGTAGGTTCAAAGTAGATTTACAGTAGGTTTAACATAATTCAGAGTAGGTTTAAGGTAGATTCAACGTAGATTTAGAGTAGGTTTACCGTAGTAGTAGGTTGATTTTGTTTTCAACCGGAATACCAACGCGAAGTTAATGCAGACTCCCCCGTTGGGCAATTGAAGAGTGGCAGAGTGGGTGCAGCGTAGATTTAGAGTAGGTTTACCGTAGTTACAGAGTAGGTTTACCATAGTTACAGAGTAGATATACCGTAGATACAAAGCAGGTTCAACGTAGATACCAAATAGGTTTAACGTAGATTCAGAGTAGGTTTAATGTAGATTTGGGAGGAGGGAGCAGAGGTTCCAGGATTCTGAAGGGCCTCAAGTGGGTCCTACCGTTTCTCAAGAGGGTCTCAAAGGAGTCCCAAAGGGCCCCAGAAGGGTTCAAGTGGGTCTCCGTAAATCCTCCTGGTCTTGCAAGTCTCCCGGGTTCCCGAAACCCCGCGTCTCACGAGTACCCCCCTTCCCTGGGTCACCTTGTCTCAACCAACCTAGATATATTTAATAATAACTCATGCAAAATTTTACTACGAAATAAGGGCAGAGAAAAATAAGAGCCCACGAAAGAAGAAATACTGAAATAAAGTAATAATGATCTATAAAATGAATATTCTTACATCCACCCCGAGGAGGAAGAGGGGTAGTGAAAGTGAATGAACTGGATGTGAGGAGAAGAGCTGAGGAGTAACAACAGGCGTTGAGAGAAGAATATGACAACGTGAGAGGACAGGACCCGAGAGATGTGGGCGCCGCCCACACTCGCCGTGTGGGCGGGTGCAGAAGGAAAGGTTGCGAGTGGTGGAACGAGGAGGTTAAACTGGCGGTGGCACGGAAAAGATGAGCGCTTGAGGAGTGGTCGCAGGTGAAGTCGGTTGTGGCATATGGAGGCTACATAGATTTGATTTGGGCCTCATTTCCACCAGAGCCTCAACGTGAGTCATAATAGGCTCCCCCGTAGGGCGCGACCGTCGTTGATTTAGGTAAGTCCGCACGGCCTCGCGTGCGAAAATATTGGTTTTGTCAAGATGAAGTCAGTACATATTTTAATTGTGGCATATTCGCGTATTAGCGCGAACGAGAGAGTATAGAGTTAATGCGTATCTTCGTAAAATGTTTTGTTGTTTCTGTGCGTAATGAGGTGGAGAGGCTACATAGAGAGTAGAAACGTGGTAAAGCGGGTGGTGAGGAGAGCCAAAAGGGACGCTGATGCCAGGTGGGGCAGACGGTTGTGCCAGAATTTTCAGAACAAAAAGATGTTCTGGAAAGAGGTGAAGAGGGTGAGAAAGGGAGAGACCGGAATGGAGGAAGTAGTGAAAGATGAAAACGGCCAGTTGTTGTTGGAAAGTAGTGATGTACAGAAGAGGTGGGCCGAGTATTTTGATGAGTTGTTGAATGTCGAGGATGACAGGGAGGCTGACATCGTTGTTGTGGGTGGTGGCGCTCGGATGCCAGTTTGGGAGAGACTAGGGGCGGACATTACTAGGGAAGAGGCGGTGGAGGTGATGAAAGCAGGGAAAGGCCCTGGTTTGGATGGCGTTGCGACCGAGTGCCTGAAAAAGGGTGGAGTAATGATTGTCGAATGGTTGGTGAGGTTACTGAACTTATGTTTTGTGGCAGGCGTGTTACCAATTGTGTGGCGCAGTGCCTGCATTGTTTCGATGTATAAGGGCAAACGAGTTAAAAATAAATGCTGCAACTCGAAAGGTATCAGTCTGTTAAGTGTGTTTGGTAAGTTGTACGGGAGAGTACTGATCAAATGGATTAGAGACTGTCCGGACTTCGCAAATGGAGAGGAACAGTGTGGTTTTAGGAGTGGTAGAGAGTGTGCCGATCAGATTTTTGCAGTGAGACAGGTTTGTGAGAAGTACCTTGCAAAGGGAAAGAACGTGTTCTGGGCTTTCATGCATCTGGAGAACCCATAAATACGACAGGATTGACAGGGAAGCGCTGTGGAGGTTGTTGCGTTTGACGGACATTTGTTGAAAGCGGCGCAAAGTTTCTATGTTGGCAGCCGTACATGTGTCAGAGTGGGAAGCGAGGCGAGTGATTGGTTCTCAGTGAAAGTGGGACTGAGACAAAGCTGCGTGATGTCTCCCTGGCTGTTCAATATCTATATGGATGGAGTGGTCAGGGAGGTGAACGCGAGTGTGCTGGGTCGTGGCTTGGAGCTGTTGGAAGCGAATGGGCGGAGTTGGCAGCTGAGCCAGTTGCTAATTGCGGATGATACGGCCCTGGTTGCGGATTCAGAGGAGAAGCTATGTAGGCTAGTGTCTGAGTTTGGTAGAGTGCGTGAGAGGAGGAAGCTTCGAGTGAACGTGGGTAAAAGTAAAGTAATGAGATGCTCGAGGACTGTCTATGCGAGCAGAATTAGTGTCCTCCTAAAATGAAGAGTTGCTGGAAGAAGTTCAGTGTTTTAAGTATCTGAGCTCCCATGTAGAGAAGACTGAATTAGTGGAAACTGAGGTGAAGTTACGAGTGAAGGAGGGGTGTAAAGTGTTGGGTGCAGTGAAGAGCGTAATGAGCTGCAGGACGTTGGTGATGGAAGCAAAGAGAAGGCTGTATGAGGGTGTCGGTGTGCACACTGTGCTGTACGGAGCTGAGATTGGGGGGTGAGAGCAGAGGAGAGAAAAAGGTTGAATGTTTTCGAGATGAAATGTCTGAGAAGCATGGCCGGAGTGTCGCTGAGAGACGGGTTCACTAACGACGTTGTTCGCATCAGAACGGGGATGATGAAGAAGTTAGAGGACTGAGTTGATTCGCGTGTTCTGAGATGGTTCGGGCACATGGTCGGGTGGATGAAGGGAGATTGGTGAAAAAGGTGTTGAAGTCAGAGGCGAGTGGAAGTAGTACTAGAGGGAGACAGAAGTTTGGGTGGATGGATGGTGTAAAGCAGGCGTTAGGAAGGAGAGACATGAGTGTGGAGGCAGCGAGAGAGCGTGCACTGGATAGGCGTGAGTGGAAAATGATAGTTAACAGATGAATTTTGACGCTGCCCTGATGTGCTTTCCCGCCTTTGGTATATCATTGAGACGGGATGGTCGTTGGGGGGGGGGGGGGTCATCATTACGGGGCAGGGGTAAATCAGTCACGCTGTCGGGCCCTGCTGCCGACACTGACCTCGAACCGCACTCATGACCCGAAGGGTGTGTTGCGGGGTCCCCGGCCGGACCCTTAAGCGCAAAAGAGCTTGCAAGTGTGAGTGTGTGAGGTGCGCCTTGCCGTCGGCTACCCCCCTTGCTGGGGGATTTCGGCCTATTGTCTGTATCTGTGAAACCAAAGTTACACTCTTCGCTAGACGAGATCGTTACGGTACGCAAAGATGCTCACACCGCTTCCAAGACAACCTCGACAGACTGGATGCTGCCCAGACGTGCCCATCCAAAGAATCCTACTGCTTTTACTGCCCAGTAAGCGGTCACTCCACGGAACAACTGACTGCCTCCAAGATAAATTAAAGAGATTCTCCAATTCCAGATAGACCACAGGGTCGGGCGATGAGAGTCTATGACATCGATGCACTCCTCCTTAGCTGACCTTTCCACCCAGGAGATAAAACCAGCAGCATTCCCAACTCACTTAATCATAACGCTCATAGATAGCGGTGTGAGCAAACTGATGAACTTACTCTCACCCCAACTAGAAGTATCTCGCGCACGTCGTAAAACTCGTACAAAGTAACGCTATACATAAAATTTGCCACGTAGACAAACACAAAGTAACTTTTGAATAACATTCGTCCTTCAACGTCACTAAGCTAATTATATACACTTCCTGCTACACCCCCTCCAACTGACCTTGAACTCCTCTCGATCATCGCAAACAACGCTATGCGCATCATAACAGGCGCGTGCGTTCACCTCCAATCGAATCCCTGAACGTGTCCCGGGTACTTACCACAACCACCTACGGCCACTCCAAGGTATCGATTACGACACTATAGAAACAATTCATTAGGCTCATCATCTATGAAAACACCGCCTACTCTGACCTTGCACCCACACATATCAACTCCCTATAAAGAATACAGATCACGGCCTTGCGCATCGCAACTGGCTGTACACAGACCATACCCATTTTCCAGATGTCCTCCTTCTCAAACATCATTTTGATATGAGAGAGACTCCATTTTTAAACAAGATTGTTGACCCGACACATCCCTGCCACAAACTATTGAACCCTCGTCAAACAACCAGATACCTACATTAAACACCGGCAACACACTTCGGCTCTCTTCACACAACAATTCCAAGTCTCACAGACAATACATCTATGCACAACTAGATACACACATATTCCACTGCTCTCGCATTGGGTGAACACAAGAGCCAACACGGTACTACGTGGTCACCAATCTGAACTGGACGTGGAGGAGTTGGGGCTGCCCAGGCGTGACCGGTCCACTTGTCGCGGTTAAGGTGCGGCCATCCCACCGCCCTCCAGACGTATACCAGCTTAGACTGGAATGTCACTCCGATCATTGTTTGCGATGACGGAGTTTGTCCGACACGGTCGAACACGTCATGACGTCGTGCTCAGATGTCGCACCCAGCAGATTCGACCATAATATCACGTCGGTACGTGATCTGTGTGGAACGCTCGAGAGACCGCATCAACTTCCTCAGAGACGTAGGCCATAATATAAATTCATGCACCTGCTGAAGCACTCCCAACATGAACATATCGGTGTGTTCCCGGCTTTGAAATGTGCGCTGGCTGTGGCTTCTCCATGACAGGGGAAGTTTGGGTTGACCAGCAACAACACACTTCGGGTCAGGAGTGAGGTCAGATATCAGTGTCAGCAGCAGGGACCAACTGCTTCAACTAGTTCACCCCTGTTACGTCATAGTAAAAGGCCCTTCTCTGCCCTCAATCATCGAGAAGCCAAGAGCGGGAAAGCACATCAGAGCAGCGTCAAAACTAGTTCATTCACAACCATACGCTAATCCATTGCACGCTCTCTCTACACTCACGTCTCACCTTCCTAATGCCTGTTCAACGATATCCATTCACCCAAACTTTGGCCTACGTCCGATCATCTCCGCTTTCACCCATCCCCAACATGTGTCGAACGATCACAGAACACGTGAATCGACTCAGCATCGAACTTCTTTACCATCCCCGTTCCAATTCGAAAAACGTTATTATTGACTTTCTCAGCGTCACTCCAGTACTTTCAACCTTCTTAGCTCGCCCAAGTCTCAGCCCCTAAGCCGCAGTTGGGACAACTACCTCCTTCGTTTTGCTTCCATACCCAACGTCCTACAGTTAATTGCACTCTTCAGAGCACCCAACACTTTACCCACTTCCTTCACTCGCGATTTCATGTCTGTTTCCACTAGTTTAGTCATCTGCACAAGTGAGCACAAGTACTTGAAACACTGATCTACCTCCAATTACTCGTCATTTAGGAGGACACTAATTCTGCCCGTATCAACATTTCTAGAACATTACATTACTTATTTGAATGACAAAGGAATGAGGAACAAGCGTTGATCTTTATACATTCACATCATAAAATTATATATCACATTGAAAATAAACCTGTATTAAAAATAAACATCACAAGTTGGCATACCGCGGAGATCTGACGCTGGGACAGCAGAACACGAACCAGACAATATACCTGTGCGAACATTTACTCTTTACAAGTCAACACTATCAGAAAGGGGAGGGACGTTAGTTTACACATGATTAGGTACTGTCGATAGTTCTGAGCCACAAATTAACACAGGCCCGCTATAATTGCAAAAGTTCTCAATGTAGCACTCATCCTTCGTTCTTCGGAGATGGAAATTTGCCATAATTCGTCCATGTGATGCTTCCGAAAAATTTATGTAACGATGCAGCCCATCAACTTTACAATCTGCACAAGTTTGAGCTGTTACGGCATGGAAGATCGTAAGTACACTAGGCAATAACTCGTTTTCGAAGTGATCGTGCGTAAATCCAGCCTTAAACAATAAATCAAATTTGTTGAACATACAAATTGATTGAAACCTAGAGACGGTTTGGATTAGATTCTTCCTTATTACGAATTATTGACAGCATTGCCCGGAAATCAATTCAAAGAAATGACCTGTCAAACGCAATACTCGCCAATACTTTTGGCTTTGATCTAACGAAATGATCCACGTACTCCTTAGCATGCGTCACCGACACTGCCGCCACGCTAGATATGCAAGTGACATCCAAAGGAGTCAGGAAACTGTCATTTGCAGCATATGTGAACTTTTCGACGTTCCTAATCAATCAAGAATAACTACATACTAAGTACCTCTAGGATATAAAGAAAGATTAAAAAACATTTTTTGCATCGGAGGGACCAAACCGTAACGATATGAAAGGACTATACTCCTAGGAGACTGGTACATTCACCGTCAATATACTGAAATAATAATGGACCGCCACCTAGTGCTGGATTTTTCCCTCTAATTTCGATGCCTGTAATCCACCTGACGATGTTTTGAATACGAACGTCAAGATTACAATAAAGTGTGGGACCGGACCAAAGATCAGATATCCGACCTTAATAGGGACGTGGCCGACTCAATCAGCGCGAAAAATCGTTCCAAGGAATTGGTACCACATAAGGGGCCCCTTCATGGGCTCTCGTGACTGCTATCCCGTAGAGACTGTGCACGTTTTAGGGAACAGCAGCACATTTACAGAAAATTAGATCATAAGAAGTGATGTAATAAGAGACGACATAATGATTTTGGCGATGCGAACCAGTAACAATAATGGATGACAAAAAGTTGTTTCACACACAAAGTAACACTTGGATACATACGTCGATAAGTTACGGACTAAATTTGTTCAGAAGATTCCTAGGTTAATGGACAGATTTTACCTTTATTGCTCAAGTGCTTCATAACAAGAAAAAAGATCACAGCAAAATGCATTTCGGACACAGCATTGAACTCTTCAAATGACCTGCCGTAACATAAAACATTAAAATGAACTGTATTGAAGGTAACTAAAACCTTTCGATGGAAATTGCTGCTATTTCCACACTACACGAGCCGGCACAACCTAAAACCATCGCTGTCGGAAGTTTAATAGGAAGATTAGTGACCATGACCATAGCAATTGCACTCTGACGATATTCGAAGTTAAGAAAAAAGTTAGAGCAATTAAGATCTAAAATGCAGAAACGTGGCATCGAACACCAACGAGGGATGCGACAGCGTGAGGCGTCCTTAGAAAGATCGCGGATCGAGTTACAGCCAGGCGACGGTCATTAATAAAGACACGACATTTGTCTTCAGATAAGTGCAGGTGGCAACAAGCCCAGATAATGGAAACAGCCCCAAACGCAGATCTTGCCGTGAGAGCATCGCGGGTCTCTAGCAGCCTTGCAGAAGCCACTAGCATTGACAATCCTAAGAACACAAACAGCAAGTGACGCGAAAGGGGAGGCGTAAAGAAACGAAGTTTTCAGGACAGAATGCAGCCGTCGATCAAGACTTATTACGTGAAAAAGTTTCGTTTTGTTTCTTGTGTAAATGACAAACGGCCGTAGGAGCTCAAACAAAGGCTGTTCTTAAACGCACCAAGAGAATGAGGTAGCAATAAAAAATATCATTTCAAGAACCAACACAAAAAGATCAACTCGAATTGGCATTAAATCTGAACAAGCAATATTATACATGTTCGACCGATTAAAAATTTCCTCCCAGAAAAAATGCTCCTCCTCGACGGAAGAAATTCATTGTTGTAGGACTCAGCTTTGTTCAGCTACAGCTAAGGATCGGTTTGCGCCACCTCCAGTACCGTCTGTGTACGGAGGCCGAGCAAGGCATAGGCGTGGTAAATGGGAAACAAGACCATGATTTAGTTATTGTTCAAGCCCTGACAGAGGACTTGTTAGATTGTCGAGACCAACTCGGGTCAACCAACGCAGGCAATTGATCGTGTCAAAAGAGAATTAACAAAGGTTCCATGATATACTCAAGTCCCTACACACATAACCTTCAGACAACCGAAACCTCTGACGCCGCCCAAGACCATCAGCTCATAAAAAAAAACGGCAGAGCTTAAAGACAATCAAGTTAGTTAAATTCGAATGGGAAGGACAACCAATTACACGGTTGAGGTTGTAGGAAACTTCGATTAGCCGGTACCACGTTTAGCGCCAAGAAAATGGTCTTCATTCTAGCAGTGCAATGTGAATAAGAAAATACTTTAAACGAAGTAACAACCAATATTAACGAAGTGGCCATACTTATGAATCGCTAGAGGGAAAGCACCATGATTTGGAGAATCAGTTCACAAACTACAGCGATCGCAGTGACACTAAGCACCGGCACGAAAGAAGGTCGAGAGAATAACGACTATCTGTGAGTAGAGAGCGGCTGTGTAATTAGATCAAATACCATCGTCATCACCAACGCTCGACCAGCGGTCTTTCTACAGCCCACAACAATAACAACGTGACATTTTAGCTGCCTTCCGACCAAACAGCGGACAGGCGGTACTCAAAAAATTTGAAACCGTACAACGGCGAATTTAAACAAATGAAGACAGTCGGCAAGACGAATCAAGAACACTTAACATCGACCACCTTGCCAAGATGAAGCAAACAACGGAGAATGGATAAGTGGAGAGGGGGGGGGGGAATTGTGACATGCAAGGGACTGTACGCGGCACCAACGAGAAAAAAAAATACACTGACGACGCTCACGTCGTCTTAAACGGCTCTACATTAAACTCCGCAGAAACATAACTCCACCGCCGTCGGTTAAGGCAGCAGAAACAGGAGGACTGGCAACAGCAACACAAAATTGTAGAGAAAATTTGTTGACTGGACACTACTGGAATGGCTTTCAGTTGCTTGCTAAACGTTACTATCTAAAAAGATCAAAAAATATTCAAAGAATCTCATTCTAGAAAAATAGCGAACTGGACAGTTTATCATCAGGGTTCTAGAACTGGAGGTATGTACACGCAAAACATCTACAAGTCTTAGTAACAGAAAAGACCCAGGCATTATTGTACAAATCGAAATGTTGCATAAACATTGAACACTGTACACTAGACAAAGGGAACTGTCTGCAGACGAAGTTGCGATGTGATTAGTATTTGTGAGCGTTGGTCGTATAATGCTGAAGTTGCGATAGCGTGGGGGACCGGTTGAAGTGGTGATGGCATTCTGATAGATGGGACCATAATCCCATATATATATATACTATTGACCAATAGTGCGAAGCTAATAATGTCGCAAGTGAGATTTATGCCAGCAAATTGCAACAGAGACGGACGGCAAGCCGGTGTCACGAGAGAAATGTTTGTAACACAAGTCCTTTTCAAAATAATAACAGCTCCACAATTAATTAATTAATTCAACGTTTGATAGGTGAACTGTGTCCGTGCCCAAGTGGAAGCTTAGCCACAAACACTATGCGACTACTGCTTGATGAGGATAGCTGAGAAAGGAGATCATACGGTTTCTACTCAAGGGCCGATTAAGAGTAGCCAATGGTACTGACGTGGGCATTCAGCGACTCTCGGAGACCACGGTAAGGCAGCGAAGGCATCATGACGTCTTAGCTAATGACCGTTACTCACGAATAACAAAACATGAGGTACAAGCTTGCTTGCCTTTTCGACCTTCCCTTCGGATCACTGAACCTTTGTTACTATAATAAACCAGTTACACGGAAACGCAGTTATGTTATTATGCTATTAGAAACGTGGAAATGGTGCATGTGATAGTGAAACGGTAAGCTTGACAGAAATGAGGTCTGTACACATGTGCGGGGACTGCAAACTAACTTTCTAGCTTTAACCTACATAGAGTAAAAATAGCCTTTGAACAGTGGGACACGAACATTACTTCCATACATAGATTGTACTTTGAAGATTCCACTTGAATCTTCTTATAAAAATACAGTCAGGTAGGTAGAGTCCTCCCTATATTTGCTGACAATCCAAGACAATTGCAACCACGCTGTCAACTTCCTGATAGGTGCAACCATGCTCCCAACTCTGACGGAAGCCATCACGCTGACACTCTATGATAGATGCTATTCGGCCGCCAATATCTGAATAGCTTCAAAGTGGCAGCAACTTTAGTTAGGAAGTACGTTCTACACTCCGAACGGAGACGCTAACAGACTTGAACGCTTGGGCAAAATACTGCCAGAGTAACAGTAACCCACAGCATGTCCTCTCCGTCCAGTCGACCTCTTGGGCCAGTTAAGCGTGGACGCTCATTGTTGAGCTAACCAGTAGGGCTACACACAACAGATGACCTATCGCATTGAAACGTACCGTTACATTATTACGTATCTAGTACTTTATACACTAAATGTACTATGATGTGGCAGGCATTATGATTGGTTAGTAACCTAATGTACAATAGATTTGGACGTCACGTGCCAAGAAAAAATGTTGAACCAGCCGAAACGCCACAACAACTGCTAAGAGGAGGGCATCTATCGATAGAAAGTGCTTAAAGAGTTGTAGGCAACACTCTTCGGAAACAAATTTAAAAAAATAACAGATCAAGATATTTTTCAAGAACGCACATGATGAAAACCTTGAGAAACCTGCGCGCAAAATAGCGTCTAGGCTTGCCATACGCTAGGGATCTGCTCTAGTGTCTAGAGGTAACTAGGGCATCAGTGACTAGCAGCCGCTGGCCTCTACTTGCGGTTCCAAGGGAGTAACTACACACCAAAAATTGGAACATGACTTTCGTTGTTACGCAATAGCAGGGCGCATCGAAGTGCTGTTCGTCCGATAGTGTAGAAATATGATCATTGTCCGACGCAACTGCGTGTACGGCAAAGAAGAAATGATAAGCAAACTAAGTGTAATCATCAAGTTGGTCATGGCATGACAGGAGGGCGGAGAGTTAATAGCGTCTCAACCCTTGGACAACCGTTAGATAACTGTGACAGTGTCCTAGCGAGCTGGACTTGCAATGATGCACAAAGGGTAGTTGCTGCTTAGCCTCAGCTCCATCTGTGGTTAAGGAGTCACGGCTTGTGCACCGCTCTACTAGAGGTCGGATACCCAAAGATAAGTTTCCGAGTGTCGCGGTTACGACAGATGGGCTGGTGACAGTGCAGGCCGCATAGCCAGCAGTACTAGTCGCCTGGCACTGTATACGGCACGCACTCAGGACACTGACACAGCACTGCCAGACAAGTAGCTGAATGACATAAGAGGTAATGATGAGAACAGATGCGAGCCTATAATAGCACAGAATAAAACAATTGTTGTTAATTGTACAATCAGTCAACGATATTGCAAAGACAGCTCTCTAATCCGAAAACAATCAAGTATGTACAGCAAGCTAGACAAATCGTGTTTGTATTATGCCCTAGAGACTTGTAACTACGAAACAAACAACAAAGTTATCTAGTCCCATTGATCTGTTGGCTTGGAGGTCCGCGCGGGCCTGCTGGTCGTATTCCTTCCCGAAGCACTGTCGACGGTACAACCAATAACTTATTATGTTGCTATAACACCATCCAAGGTTGTTCAAGAGTTAATCCCTCTCTTGCTCCCAATGTTTTTCTAAAATTAATCTGTTAAAGAATCACGGGTCAGTCAAGCCATTCGTTGGCATGGACTGAACCCATCACCACCAACAACAAAGGTTTAAATCCCTATTTTCATTCTTGAAAACTAGTATCTAGCACTAAAAGTTTGTAAATTAATACTAACGCTTCTTCAACATTGTTTACCGAAAGGGATAAACGGACGGACAGACATAAGATAGCAATACAGACAGCTTCCTTGCATCCTCTTCTGAAAGAGGCGACGCGTTTCCTTGACTAAAGAATGAACAAAAAAGAACGTAACCCGAATGTTTTGAACCTTCTTGTAGAGGATGGGCAGTCGAGGTGAGGCGGAGAACGTCTCGTTTGCTAAATTCATCCATTTTACCAGTTTGAGAGGAAGCAAACTTCTCAAGGTCAGAAGTAAAGCTATCTGAGTAAACAGCCCTGTACCTTCTCAAGACTGGTGAAGCCATCTAACGAGGTGGAGCCTTACCGCCACAGTTGCTAAAGCCTCCATATGAGGCGTGTCTCATTCCAGGACAGAACAGAGCCACTTCTGTTTGCTTATCTGTTGAGACAATGTGGTAGAGGATGATTGGGTTACCATAACTCATAGTAGGCTTGGGCTTCCAACCGCCCCAAAATAACCTCTTTTGGCGACAACCTTGCCAAAAACTTAAAAAATAATCAACTTAACCAACTGAGCCGAGAGGCAGCAGCAACCATCAACACAGTCACCGAGGAATAATATCATCGATAAGCCACTGGTGCGCAACTGTTCTGGGGCGGGCGAATGCAGGTACCGGCCTCAAGGGAAACAAATTACGATACTTGTCTCGCGTTTATAGATTAATTTGCAACAGTGATTCAGAACTGGAATTACGAGTTCATAGTGAGGATACGAATAAATGATGCACAATCAACATCAGACAGCAATGAGAAATTCCAATAGCAAACACTAAGGAACAAAAACAGGGTGGG
Organism: Gammarus roeselii; assembly: GCA_016164225.1. Taxonomy (NCBI): domain Eukaryota; kingdom Metazoa; phylum Arthropoda; class Malacostraca; order Amphipoda; family Gammaridae; genus Gammarus; species Gammarus roeselii. Next base: position 12,602 of record SDVV010000057.1, on the reverse strand, counting down.
TACAAGTACTGTGAAGAGGTATCAAAGGAGTCGATCTAGATCCGCGTGGGTGGTGGGAATTGTAAGCGGTCACTAATATTATTTGTACCTCAAAGTAGTAGGTGTTAAGAAGACAACATTTAAAAAGAAAGGTAAACGAAACGCATTGAATGAAAAATGTAAGACCACCAAAGCCAGGTATTGCCATCAATTATTCCCAAGCTCATCGGGACTCTTCGACTATAAACACCGAGTAAAGCGATAAGCAATAACCTCGCGGCTTGTGCCGCCCGCTGTTCAAAACGTGAGCTTCACGACAGAACAAGTTTCCTCCATCGTATTGAATTTTAGTAATGCACTCTATTGTTACATCAATTTTTTTGCATAAGGAGCCATTCGACAACAATGGCAGATTGAGATGGCAATACTCCTCCTGCACAACAACCAGTGCTTTCCCGGTTAAAACTGTCGACTAGCAGGCGACAGCAAGTGATAGCTGTTCAAGTGATGGTCCAACATAGCACTCCATAGAATACACCTGTACGTGTTTTACCTTCATCAACTGCACACGAAGGAACAAACTAACATAACAGTTTAGGCGGCTGATGATACCATCAATAACTCTTGCTTTGAAAAGATATTTACAACTTATACAATCGACTTGTGAACGAAACACGGAGTGAGTATTTCGTGAAGGAGTAGCGGTGAGGTGCCCATATGGGTTAGAGGCCTCTTCGCGTGTTCTCCAGAATAGCTGCGCTCTTCAAATGACGACAGATTATCTACAAGTGGGAACAATGAACTATTTGGATGGCAGTTTGGTGGTCTAGCTATGTTTTAAATGAGCAGCTCTCAAAATCTATCGTCTACCCTGACAAAGGAAAAGCCGACTCATGGCCATTAGCTAGGATAGAGCGGTCGTGCCATGCGAGATAACAATAGCGGTAGGCAGGCTACACGTGCATCACTGGCGAGTCGGGATGCACCAGCAATAACAAACACGCGACGAGGACTGAAGCACCTGTCTCCTCGCGCCTTTGCCATATAGCTGTTGTACTCTTCAGGTAACGTGTAAGAAAAAGTGGTCTTAGATGGACCAAAAGAGATGAATGAATTGATTAAATTAGTAAAACACAGTCGTATTTGAGCTGCTGATCATTATCAAATTATCAGTTCCAAAACAGACCGTTCCAGCAGGGAGCATTAATAATGATACATATAAATTTTAAAACATTATGTCGTAGTAATTACATGAGGGCAGGTGGAAAGGGGATCAGCCGCCTGAGTCATATTTGGTGAAAAATTATATTCTAGTGAGTTGATGTAATTATTTGAGGCGGCCCAGAGACAAAATGCTACACTGGTGAAAGCACCGTTAGGAAGGCAAGAGAATGATAAGTACCTTCATCAGGTGTCACAATTAAGAGACACCTGATGAAGGTGTCAATTAGGGACAGTGACTGCCCTGTCCTCGCAGTTAGGGTACTAATGTTGGATTCCGGCAGTTAAAAGGTTAGACTTTGATTATTGTTAACAATGTAGAAACGCATAGCCGAGTGATTCTTGTAATGAGGGACCTATTCATTCACCATAACACGAGCTGTTCTTTGTCTCAAGTGTCAGCTCTCTCTCTCTCTTCTTCCTATGAGACTACCGGTGCATGCTGCCATTGTTTTTAGGGCCCATGCCAGGGTGCATGCCCCCAGCTCCACCCCCCGCTCCGTAGTGAGAGTGGTGGCTCTGATGCTGCTGCAGGTGGTGGCCTCCTCCATGTGGCCCTCCCATGCCATGGCCCAGGTGACCTTGTTGCTGCTGTGGTGGCGGAGGCTGGGCAATAGAGGAACCGTACGGACACATCTCCAACTGAACAACGAGCGGAAAGTGATCTGAAAAGAGCGCTAAATCAGTCACGGTAGTACAGACAAAACCTAGAAATGTACAGAAAATGAGATATGTATACAATACATACAAACTATGGATCTTGAATCTATCGATACTACTAACAAATAACAACATTGAATCCAAGAAAAGTCTTCAAGACTCGGCACTGATCTACAAAGAAGAAACTACGCCGAGTCCTACGAGGGTTGGAATGTCTTGAAGGGCAAGCACTAACCTGATGGAACGTGCGGGTGAGGGCAACCCACAACCTTGTTGTTTTTGAACCAATCGGGATTGATGGGGCCAAGCGCAGCGATGGTTGCTATGGTTTCGCTGCTGTGGAAGATGTAGTCAATGATGCCCTTAAATTCATAAGTGTAGTTGGTGTAGGGCATGATGGTGGTGTCGTAGGCAGGTCGCAGTCTGAAGCTATGCGTGTAGAGATTGGAGTTGGAAGAGTGCGAATGGTTCTTATTGATCACAGCCAACTTATGCAGACTGTTCTTGTAGCCATGCCCCTTGAAGTCTTGGTGGTCCATGGACACCTGGCCGTGGGTCAGAAACTCCACCACACCTGCGGGTTAAGACAGCTTACAATACCATAGTGGGGAGCATATAATTTTTCCGTCCGGTCTAACTATTTTTTTCCCCTTTTTCAAACACAATAATCCCACCGATAGCAATGAAAACAATCAACCAAGTAGCTAGACAATACTGATGTGAACCGTGTCAACGAAAAGATTAGACCAGTGTCATTGGGTTTACTACTGCGTGGAGTCAATGTTCTTTACGCTGCGAATGTCAAAGGTATGCATGGGTACCACAGAAGGTACAGTAACCCCTAAGGTGCTGGGCCATATGGTCTTAGCACTCCCCGGGTGGGAGAAAGGAGCGTTTTCACTCAAACTGCCTGCTCCAAAGCCCCGAGGATTCGTAGTCGTCTTTAAGGTGCCGGGAATATTTGTCCCTCCAGCACCTGCCGATTAGATAGATTAGTTTGACGAGGCCTTTATCTTGTCTCAGACTACTTCTTATCAACTCTTCTAATAGTCGTTGCACACAAACACATACACACGCACGCACACACAGACACGCACACTGAATCATACACATACCGGTTCTAACTATTCTCCTTTCGGGTGGCAAATAACAGCCAAGTTGCGCTTTTTCATGCAACCTTTTCAGCGACTATTCCTGTTTTTTCCGTTCTTGCTGCTCTCATGCGTGAAATTCACTACACCTAGCATAAATATCATGCATGGGATCCCCGTTTTCTGCTTCTTCTTCATCTTCCCCTCAGCACTTGTTGGAGCGAGTAGCCCGGCACCTTAAGGACTACTGCGGATCCTTGGGCTCTGAAGCAGGGTAGGTAGTGTGTTATTCCTCTTTACTGCCATTCGGGGAGTGCTGGGACCATATGGCCTCGGCATCTTAGGAGTTCCTGTACTTCCTGTGGCACCCATAGACGTTCGGAGCGTAAAGGACTTTGACTTTGCGCAGTAGTAAACTTAACTCGAACATTAAAAGGAAAACAAAGACTAACATGATGCAGCCCTGTTTGCTGGTTTAACATTCGGCACCAGAAAGACGATGACTCCAGCGCGCTAGAAAGCCTAGTCACTCTAATCTAATCTTTGACGAGGCTTTCTAGCGCGCTTGAGCCATCGTCCTTCTGTCGCCAAATGTCAAACCAGCAAACAGTGCTGGATCAAGTTAGGTTTCGCTTTATATAATGTTCGAGTTAAGTTTACTACTGCGCAAAGTCAAAGTCTAACACGCGGCGAACGTCTATGGTATGTACGGGTGCCACAGGAGGTACAGGAACTTTTAAGGCGCTGAGACCATATGATTCCAGCACTCCTCGGATGTCAGTAAGGAGGATTAACACACTACCCACCCTGCTTCAGAGCCCCAAGGATTCGCAGTTGTCCTTAGGGTGCCGGGGCTACACGCTTCAACACCTGCTGAGGGGGAAGATGACAGAGACAAAACGTGGACCCCATGCACGAGATCCACACAAGGTGTAGGGTCTCTCAAGCATGAAAACAGCAAAAAAAGAAAAGAAGGAATTGTTGGAAAAGGCTGCATGAAAGGAAGGGCGCAATTGGGCTGTATTTAGTCACTTGAAAAGAGAAACTTTAGGACCGGTGTTCAAAGACTGTTAGGAGAATGTTTAAGAGGGAAAGAATAGATAGCTAAGGGAAAGTTTCAACCAAACATTAGATGCAAATTAGAAAAATAAAATACAAACAAATTTAGGATGAAAAGGAGAGTAGTTGGAGGTTAAAGAAGAGGGGAGACAAAAAGAGAAGGAAAGGGTGTACATCCCCTCCCCTGTTGAGCCGTTTCTCCGTGAACCTAACAGATGTCTAGAGGTGTTTCTCGAACCGAACAGAGTGGAGCTACATGAAATAGCCACGGAAATCTTGTGCTGTTATGCAGACTATTTAATAGCTGTGACAGACGTATGCATGTTGGTGCGTGTATCCGTTAAACAAGTCTTCGCAGCGTTCCTCTAACAGATGAATTTGGAAATAAAATAGGTAAACAAAGCCTTGACCCACAACAAATCTGAAATGCAATGCAGAGGAAGAATTCTTTACCGAACTAAGAGGCATCAGTCACTATCCAGCGGTAAATTAAAGTGACCGTCATTTCTGGAGCGGTTGAGTCAGTGTCCATCTTACTAGCGTCCAACGTTAACTCAGCAGTCAGCGATGCAACAAATCATTGTCCATCTTCGAAGATTATGCTTCAGCTCCAGTTTTATTTTACATTAGCTAAGAGGGACGGCGGTTTGGCTCCTGCCACCTAGCTATATAAATCAACGCTTGATTGACCAGTAAATAAAGACTCAAAAAGGGTTCAACAAGGATGTCACGACGCCAGTAGAGAAGCCTCTGTGCTACACTGCTAGGATCACAAACACAAAGTCTAGATTAGATTAGAGTGACGAGGCTTTCTAGCGCACTGAAGCCATCGTCCTTCTGGCGCCGAATGTCAAACTAGCAAACAGTGTTGCATCAAGTTAGGCTTCGCTTTATATTATTTTTATGTTCGAGTAAAGTTTTCTACTGCGCAAAGTCAAAGTCTTACACGCGGCGAACGTCTATGGTATGTACGGGTGCCACAGGAGGTACAGGAACTCCTAAGGTGCTGAGACCATATGATCCCAGCAATTCCCGGGTGGCAATAAGGAAACACAAAGTCTAACCTAATAACAAGAGGGTAACACGGTCATCCTGCCCTGATGACTCACCTGACTCTGGGAGAGAGTTGAGATCCCCACAGAGGAGGAGATGCACCCCCGATTGATGGTCCTGTCCTCTGTGATGCTGGCCTCTGCGACTGCTGCTCTCCTCTGCTTGGCTCACGCTTTGGACGATCTTACGCACCTCTGTCATCAGCATGATGGTCTGCATGGAAAGGTATCGAGAGAACGTTACATAAGAGAATCTTATATTACCGAATTTATTCTTAATTAATATTGAACGCGTAATGAATCATTGGTCTGAATTGACGGTCACCGCAGATCGCCAATTTAATTCATCACGGCCAGGGTTAAGTGGAGAGAGGTTCGGGGATTATGGCATCATTAATGGGTTGAAATGCCGACAAGAAATTATTCATCCAATAAGAAGGACTAGAATGGGAAAATTTCAAGGTGTCCTGTTGTTCAGATAAAGACACTAGGCCAAATCCCTCAGGAAGGCGGTGCCGACGGCACGGGGCACCTCACACTCCTCTCATGCACTCACACTTAAACCACTCGACTCTTCTGCGTTAAAGGGTCCGGCCGGAAGACCCCGCAACACACACTCTGGGCCAGTAGTATGGTCCAAAGTCAGTGTCAGCAGCAGGGCCCGACAGTGTGACTGGTTTACCTCCTGCTGCGTCATAGAGATCGGCCCCTCTCTCCATCACCGACCAATCAGTTTCTCAATGAGATGCCAAGGGCAAGAAAACACATCGGGGTAGCTTCAAAAAAAAGTTCCCTTCACATCCCTTCTTTACTCACACCTTTCCAATGCAAACACTCTATCTCACTACCTCCAAACACGTGTCTCTCTGCCCTAACGCCTGCTTCACGCCATCCATCTACCCAAACTTTGGTATACCTCTCGGCCTACGTCCAGTCACCTCCGCCTCTATCACCTTATCCACTTATCTCTTATCATCCATCCTTACCATGTACCCGAACCATTTCGGAACACGTGAATCTACTCTGTCCTCTAACCTCTCCACCATCCCCGTTTTAATTCGAACAACGTCGTTGTTGATCCCGTCTCTCAGCGTCACTCCAAACATGCCTCACAAACATTTTTCTTCGAAAATATTCAACTTTCTTCTCTCTTCTGCTCTCACTCCCCCACTCCGTAAAGTTGGACTTTCTCTTCCGTCTCCATCCCTAATGTCCCACTCATAAGCTTTCTCTTCGTTTCCATCCCTAATGTCCTACAGTTTATTACACTCTTCAGTGCACCAAACGCTGTACAACCTTTACTCACTCGCGATTTCACCTGTTCCCACTAGTTCAGTCTACTTCACATCGAAACCCAGATACTCAAAATACAGAATTTCGCGCAAAAATGCTGCTTATAAGAGGAAACTAATTCTGCTCGCATAAACACTACTCGAACGTCTCGTTACTTTAGTTGTAACTTCCGTTAACTCGAACTCCTTCTCTCACAAACTCTACCAAACTCCGCCACTAGCCTTCGAAACTTCTCCGAATATGCTGGATGTGTCGTATCTTTTGCAAACACGAACTGACTCATCTGCTAACTCCGCTCATTCGCTCTCAACAGCTCCAAGCCGCAACCCAACACACTCGCGCCCACATTCCTGTCACTCTATACATGAAGATATCGAACATCCAGGGAGACATACCGCAGCCTATTCTCAGACCCACTTTCACTGTGAACCAATCATTCTCCTCACTCTACACTCTGACTGACACATGCTCTGCTGTCATTATAGAAACTCTGAACCACTTTCAACAAATTTCCGCCCGCTCCATACAATCGCGACACCCTCCAGGGCGTTTCCCCGTCAACCCCGTCGTAGACCATTTCCAAATCCATGAAGGCTTAGATCACATATTTCCCTTTTGCAAGGTATTTCTTACAGATTTGTTTTAGAGCGAATATCTGATAGGCACACCCTCTATCATTCCAAACGCCCCATTGCTCCTCTCCAATTGCGCCATCCGTAGTCTTCAATCCTTTTGATCAGCACTCGCCCATACAACTTACCGACCACACATAATAAACTGATAGATATCGAGTTGCAGCACTCAAGTGTATCTCCTTTGCTCTTATAGAGCGGAACACTGCAAGCTCTGCGCCGCTCCGTCGGCACCCCGCACGCCACAAAACACAGATGCAGTAGCCACACCAGCCACTTGACAGTCGTTACTCCACCTATTTTTAGGCACTAAGTCACAACGCCATCCAAACCAGAGGCTTCCCTGCCTCTTGTACCTCTTATCTAGTTATGTTCGCAACAAGTATATCCCCAAAACCGGCATCCATACACCACCACAGACAATGTCACCCTCTCTGTCACCCTCGACATCCATTAACTCATCAAAATACTTGACCCAACTTTTCCGTACATAACAACTTTTCAACAACAAATGGCCGTTTATATCTTTCGCCACCGCCTCCTTCCGGTCTCCCTTTTTCTCACACTCTTCACCTCTTTCCAGAACACCATTTTGTTCTCCTCAAAATTCTGGCATAACCGTCTGCTCCACCTGGCATCAGCGAACATATTAGCTCTCCTCAACACCCGCTTCACCTCTTTTATTTTTTCTTTCGTTGTTTTAGGTCACAATTGACCTCATTAGCAATCACTCCTCAAAGGCTTTCCTTTTCTGCGCCACCGCGAGTTAGACATCCTCTTTCCACCAATGGCAGCCCTTCCTTCTGCACCCACCCACACGGCGCACACCTCACACAGTCTTCGCACATGTATGAAAAATGTGTGCGGTGTGTGCTGTGAGGGCTGGTGTAGGTGAAAGTGTTGCGAGTGGTGGAACGATGAGGATAAATTGGCGGTAACGCGGAAGAGAGGAGCCTTTGAGGAGTGGTAGCGGACTATGATAACTATAAAAAGAAGAGAAAAAGGAGACACGGGTAGTGAGTGAAACTAAGAGGGACCTTCATGCTAGATGGGGTAGGCGGTTGCGAAAGAATTTTGAAAACAAAATCAATAGGTCAGGAGGAAATGGAGAAAGATGTAAACAGCCGGTTGTTGTTGGAGAGTGGTCATGTACGAGAGAGGAGGGCTGAGTAAATTGACGAATTGTTGATTATTGAGGATGTTAGAGAGGCAGACATTGTTGCTGTGAGAAGTGGTACACGAAAGCCAGATCTGGGAGCGAGAGTTGTTGCGGACATAACTAAGCAGGAGGTGCAGGAGGTGCACGAGGTGGTGGAAATGATAAATGCAAGGAACGCCCCTCTTTTAACCGCTTTGCTACGCGAGTGCCTGAAGAGCGACAAATGACGATACTCAAATGGATGGTGAGGCTACCGAATCTCTTTTGTGTCGGTCGTGGTGCGCAGTGCTTGTATTGTTCCGGTGTATAAGGGTTAAGGAGATAGATATTAATTCTGCAACACAATAGGATTAGTCAGTTGTGTGTTGTCTGTAAGTTGTGAGGGTGAGTGTTATTCATGAGGCTTAGAGACAGTACGAATGGTGCGATCAGCGAGGAACAGCTTTGGCTACAGGAGTGGTAGAGGGTGTGCGATCAAATTTTTGCAAAGAGAAAGCCTGTGGGAAGTACCTGCAAAAGTGTAAAGTGTTTGGTGCACTGAGGAGTGTAATGAGCTGTAGGACGATGAGTATTCAAACAATGAGAGGGTTGTATGAAAAAGTAGTTGTTCTAACTTTTCTCAACGGAGTTGAGACGTGTGAGGCGGGAGCGGAAGAAAGTCGGATGTTTCGAGTAGAAATGTTTGTGGGGCATGGACGCAATGACACTGAAGGATAGGATTAATAATGACGCTGTTCGAACTAGAACGAGGATGTAGAGGAAGTTCGAGGACGGAGTAGATTCACGTGTACTGAGATGGTTCGGGCACATGGTGAGGATGGACGATTGAATATTGGTGAAAAGGGTGATGAAAACGGAGGCGAGTGTACGTAAGCCAAGAGGTTGACCGAAGCAGGCTTTAGGAAAGAGACAAGTATGGAGGTAACGAAAGAGCATACATTGGATCGACGCGAGTGGAAAATAGTTGTGGATGGATAAGTTTTGACGCAGCCCTGACGTGCTTTCTCGCCCTCTCGTTGAAAAACGAGATGGACGTCGGTGGTGTGTGACCAAGTTGCAACCATGACTGGGCAGGTGCAAATCAGAAAACGCTCTCATGCTTGCTACTGACTCAGATCTTGATCCTCACTTCTGACCCTAACTGTGTATTGCGTAGTCCTGGCCGGACCCATTATCTCCAAAGGGATGTTTGTTGAAATATGTAAGGCGCGGTTTCTGAGGGATTCGGACTTGTATCTGTTAACCCTATTAAGCACGCCACGAGGCGTCTCTTTTGTAGGTCTTTTTACACCACGAATTTTCATCAACCAGTTGCTGATTAACTGTTATGACTAAGTAACTGACCTTCAGTCATCATATGTAGCATGAATCTCTCTTGCCTGTAGTAGAGTCAATCGATAAGATCTTGCAAATGAAATTATAATAATAAAACCTATAGACAAAGTTTTACTGAAAAGTTTACCCTGCGGCGTATCAGGCGGAGCACGCGCTCATTAACACAACCTCTTCCCACGACTGTCAGTCCCACACTGGAGGTGACAAAACCACCTCCAGTAGAGACCGTGTCGTTTCCATGTGGCAGCCGTTGCTCATGTGAAAGTATGTAATTAATATTAATTATGCTATTTGTAGACAAAGTACTAACAATTTTCAACATTTTATTGAACGATCATAATGATGGTTATTGGATTGAAGAGTAGGTTGAAGTAGAGCAACAGATTATGGCACATTGACGAGATATGAGAGCATTATTTTTATGTAGGATTTTAAACATCACGCGTGGCTAATAGGGTTAAGCCCAATACCGTAATGATGCAAATTTCACGACTGAAAACTGAACATGGCTCCGTCCTATTTATAGTGGTACCATGAGCCCACTAGCGGGAAAAACATTGAGCCGTACCTGTATGAGCTTGACGTCGCAGTACTCAGGGTCCCAGTGGATGTGTGCCGTGCACACCAGCAGGGTCTGGCGTTCCGTGCTCTTGTCGGGACTAGGGGCTAAAGAAGAGAACAACGCTGTTAGAGTCTATGGTCACAGAAAAAACATACAAAAAAAAGTGCAATAACCTTCACGATTCATACACGAGCTAAACATCTTCTATCTGATAAAACACCAACCTCAGACCACACTTTATCTCTTACACCGCTTGGAAAAGTAGAGCCCCAAACATTCTGAGGAGATAATCAGGAAGTCAAACTTGCAAACGGGCTACGATACCAACACAAACGTATACGTGAGCGAGCCGTGTAGGAGCAGCTATCGCAAAACCATGACTGCAACATCACCCTCCGTGGACCAGTTTATAAAACACCATCCTGGGAAGTGGGTGGGGGGAGGGTCAACAGTAGAGCCCATATCTTGTGCACAAGTTACCGGGATCCATCACCTGCTCACCAAATTCACTCCACGCCCCAGGCTTCGTCTGCAGGAGTGCTGCCAGTCCGATGTTGTCTTTTGGCATGACTCTGTTGAGCATGTCCTCGGAGCCGTCGTGGTTGGCCATCGCGAGTTGAGTGAACTCAATAAGGTGCTCCTTTACCAGAGTAAATCTGAGGAATAATTATTCATGAGAAAGATGCACGAGACGATGGCACGTAAGAAAACCTACCCTTCAGCAGCGACACGCGTGACGAGGACACGTGAGCAACAACACGAAATGAGAGCACGTGAGCAGCTGCGACTCCGGTGACAAGGGCATTATTCACAAAACGGAGTACAACGATTTGCCCAGCCAGGATACAGTTAACACAACAGAGCAGCAGGTATCACGACCGCGGCTATCTTGAGTCATGGTATACACAAACTAACCATTGACTAAATACAACTGTGAGCTACTAGTCATTGTTCGCAACAGCGGACGATCATGTCTCCCAGCATCGTCTGATACTTGTATAAAATTACATGCTGCATTAAGAGAATTTCTTCATGATAATTGAGATTCCACTAAGACGAGCGGGGGAAGGAGCGGCTCACGCCTCTCCGAACCCTATTGTTAGGGTCGCTGAATGTGCGTGACTGTAGTACGAATGAGATAAAGAGGAGAGAGATCGGTGAGATGTTTGTGAGGAGAAAGTTTGATGTGTTGTCGCTGAGTGAGTCGAAATTGAAACGTAAGGGTGAATGTGAGTTTGGTGTGGTAAGTGGAAAAAAGTCTGGTGTGGAGGAAGGTTGGGTACGAAAAGGTGTGGTCTTGACATTGAGTGATCGGTTGGATAGTAGCGCTACCGAATGGAAAGAGGCGTCCTCAAGATTGATGTGGTTGAAGGTTAAGTTAGGCGTAGAAAGATGGGCATTTGTGAGTGCTTACGGACCTGGCAGCGAGAGGTGTGAAGAGGAGAGGGAGCAATTCTGGACTGACCTGAGTGAGTGTATTGAGAGTTTTGGAGGTTATTTCAATGTAGTTGTACTAGGTGACCTTAATGCGGGAGTTGGAGATGTAGTGGCGTAGAATTAGATAGGAAGATATGGCGCTCCCGGTATAAATGACTGTGGAGAAAACCTGATTGGTCTGTGTATGGAGCAGGAGTTGGTGGTCGGGAACAGTTTGTTCAGGAAGCGAGATACCCACAGGTACACATGGTTAAGGATGGCTCATGGTGCAAAGATGGAGGGAGCACTGATGGATTTTGTGCTGATATCGAGGAGAGTGGTGGGGAAGCTGTTGGATGTGCGGGTGTTGAGAGGGGAGGTTGGAGGAGTGTCTGACCATCTGCAGGTGGAAGGTAGATTAGGAGTGGAGCAAAAGTGGAAGGGCAACAAACGAGTGTGAGGAAGAAGAGAAGTAGTAAAAGTGAGTGGACTGAATGTGAGAAGAAGAGCCGAGGAGTTCCAGCAGGCGTGGAGGGAATATGACAACGTGAGAGGACAGGACCCGAAAGATGTGGAGGAAGAATGGGAGACGTTGAGGGATGCATTGCTGAGAGGTGCGGAGGTGTGTGGTGAGGGCCGTGTGGGCGGGTGCAGAAGGAAAGGTTGCGAGTGGTGGAACGAGGAGGTCAAACTGGCGGAGGCAGGAAAAAGAGGAGCGTTTGAGGAGTGGTTGCAGGTGAAGTCGATGGTGGCTTATGAGAGCGACATAGAGAGGAGAAACGAGGTGAAGCGGGTGGTAAAGAGAGCCAAAAGAGACGCTGATGGCAGGTGGGGCAGACGGTTGTGCCAGAATTTTGAGGAAATCAAAAAGATGTTCTGGAAAGAGGTGAAGAGGGTGAGAAAGGGAGATACCGGAAAGGAGGAAGTGGTGAAAGATGAAAAAGGCCAATTGTTATTGGAAAGTTGTGATGACGGAAGAGGTGGGCCGAGTATTTTGATGAGTTGTTGAATAACCTGGCTGTTCAACCTCTATATGGATGGAGTGGTCAGGGAGGTGAACGCGAGTGTGCTGGGTCGTGGCTTGGAACTCTTGGAAGCGAATGGGCGGAGTTGGCAGTTGAGCCAGTTGCTATTTGCTGATGA
>SDVV010000056.1:0-45497 GCA_016164225.1 Gammarus roeselii | reverse complement strand
ATAAGCGTATTTTATACCCAACGTCCCATGAAAATAGGCAAATTTATATCGAATACAGATATATTCCTATGATATCAAATCAAAAATCTACACCAACACCAAAAAAAATAGCTAAATGAGATTTTCTACTCTACCCTAAGCAAGAACGATTTAGTATTATATACGGTTTATCCTACCGCACTCAGATGATGAAGCCTACTCCAATATCCGACGTGATCTGGTTCATGACTAAGATTGTATACTAACATAACAGCCATACCGAAAATAACTGTCATTTAACGCTGAGTTAATGTGAAAAATGTTATTTTATACTATCATTCCTTTCAAATCTATAATAAATTCCTAGACCTAACTGATGCTATACCTCTGGGAGTACAAATCCAAGCCTACGGTGTCATAAAAATGAACTCTATAATGCTAAATACTAGGTCACTTCTCAGCAATCTACCACTGATATATAACAAATTTAGAGGTAACTTACAGTCATGATACGATGCCACAGATGTACCTCGCATCTGTTAACCCTTCGTTTCTAAACAGCCTCGAACAAAGATACATCCCGTTGAACATGGATGAACTCCAAAATGACAACCAAAGAGTATAAACCACCTCTACACTAGGACCCATCCATCCAGTAAATTATCATCTAATCGTTAAACAACACATTTGCTAGGGATCAATGACGAAAATTCCACAAAGATGCAGTATGGATCTACACGTCTTAAACATACATTCCTATGATTCTCGTGGAAAAAAAACATAACATCAGGAACATATATAAAATAGTTAAATAAGGTTCTCTACTCTGCTCTCATCCACATAAAAATTGTACTACATTATGGTATAAATCCTAATAAATCGGTCCATTTACACAAACAAGCATAAACAGAATGAGCTTTTGCCTAGGGGGTTCTCTAACTCCTCCTAAATATTGAAGAATGGTCGTACAATAAATAAACAATACCCTAACAGCAAGACCAAATTTGAAACAAATCGTCTAATCTATATCTATAATAACTACGTCAAATATTGTATCAGGATGAAAGAAGATATATAAAACACTAAAAATGAACAAAATGTAACTAAATTAAACCTGGAATAATGTTCTATATTGTAGACACAAACGTAATATATTCTGAATTGTAAAAATAACCTACAGATTGCATTGAAGATGGAAATTCATTAGAGAAGATACAAAACTGAAAGACCTATACTAAACTCACGAGATAAAACAAAGCAAGAAGATTAATTCTCTACCATACCCAAAACATACATTAAAAACGTGATGAATGAGAATAAATTATCATTCAACCAAACAAACAAGAAATGTGTATAAGGTACCAAGACATGCACGCGACACAACTGAAACCTATAGTAAATACGGTATAGTACATACAAAAATCTAATGAAATTACCAACAACATCAGTCCATAACAGGGACAAATTAACATCTCTTTAACTAAAGTAACTACGACTAAATCGTAACAGATGTTCATATATACATATACAAACTACAACAATGATGCAACAACCGACCCCCTTTTGCCTGAAATGTTGTGGAAGCTGCAAGCCTAAAATACCCTAAATACCAAACTGTATGAGTTACCTGATCAAAATTCCAAGAAACTGCGCAAATTCAACATAAATCAATCGATCATTACTAAGTATTCATAACATAATATTTTACCTTACAGTAAATCCATATCGTTCAGGTATTTTCGCTATTGGAAAAACGAGTCAATGGAATACTGATATAAACTGTTTCAAAACTGGATAATGCAATATGGGGTAGATAGATTCTCGACCGTAGGTGCTGCATCATCTCACAATACATACCTAAACTCGCCAATAATCATACTAATAATTCATACTAATCCTATAGATAATATTTACATATGAAATGAATAGATGGAGAACACAGAATCTTGCCTGCAATCCTACCTTCAGGCTGGTACAAACAGGACCATTCGCACACTAAGGCTGGAAATTGAGTTATGATACATGCCTACCTCACTAATCCTATAAAAGAATATATAGTGATAAATGAACAGAACATAAAAATATCCCAAGCCCCCACCGCTACGAACCCAATCAAGCATTGAATGAGTCAATTATACCACAACTAGATAAGAAAACACCCATATATGTTTACAGAAAAAATATAGAAATGTAATCCATACGTAAATGTATAACGATATATACACTCACAACGTATCAAACATGACACGGAAACAAATTTATAAGGCAAGGAACAGGTATGAGCAAACTCAGATAATCTTCCAAGAGCACATCCAACTTTTTGCCTAGGGGATCCCTACGCCCCGCCCCCACCAGAAATTTGGAATAAGACTAATCCTACCAGAACCGAATAAATATATATAACGAGCAACTGTTAGTGACCAATTAAACTCCATTGCAATCATCTAAAGAAGAAAAAACATATATATATATATAAACATAATATATATCAAAATACAGTACAAAATTAAAATGTTCATAACATTAACCTTGCCAATCAAGGCAGTAAGCCTGCTTCCATCCCGCCGCTCCCCCTTCCGTTCCCCTTCCGTCCCCCTCCCCTTCCGGTCTCCCCTCCTCCTCCCCCCGTCCGTTAGCTCACTCGGGCACAAAACCAGTTCCGGTACCCTCCGCCCTCCCCCGTTTCTGCGCCAACCCCGTACGGACCGGTTGAATCAAGCTTGCATGCATCGCGTCCTACCCCGGACGGCTCTTTTATCCCTATCTATAATCCTTCAGTAGACCGTCTCGCTCCGGTATATACTACTTTCATTCCTGCAGCAGCCCCGAGTACTCTGCCGGCTTCATCTACGAGCCGAGATCTTTGTATGGTAGTGACTTTGTTCCCGGTGCCGCCCCGAGAGCGATTCCCAAGTTTTTTACATGCATTGCTACTCCAAGGGAGTGACTTCATCCCTGCAGCAGCTCCGAGAACTCTGTCCACTTCATCTACGAGCTGAGACCATTGTAGAAGACTTACTTTGTTCTCGGAGCCGCGCCGAGACCGATTTCCAATCGTTTTACAGTTATTGCACCCCCAGGGGAAATAACTTCATTCCAACAGCAGCTCCGAGAACCCTGTCCATTTTATCTATGAGCCGAGATCAATGTAGGGTGAAGAATTTGTTTTAGGAGCCGCCCTAAGAGCGATATCGGAGTTCCTTGCAAGCATCGCTACTCCAAGGGAGTGACTTTAATACTGCAGCAACCCGAGAACCATGTCCACTTCCCCTACTAGCTGAGATCGTTGTAGGGTAGTGATTTTGTTCGCGGAGCCGCCCGAGACTGATTTCTTCTTGCCCTACTGCCATTGCACTTCCAAGGGAAGTGACTTCATTCTGCAGCAGCCCCGAGTACTCTGCCGACTTCCATCTACAAGCCGAGATCTTTGTATGGTAGTGACTTTGTTCCCGGTGCCGCCCCGAGAGGCGATTTCAAAGTTACTTACAAGCATCGCTACTCCATGAAAGTGAGTTCATTCCTGTAGTAGCTCCGAGAACTCTGTCCTGTTCATCTACGGCCGAGATCTTTGTAGGAGAGTTACTTCGTTTTCGGAGTCACCCCGTGACCGATTTCCATTTGCCTTACAGTCATTGAACCTCCAGAGAAAGTGACTTCATTCCTGCAACAGCGACGAGAACAATGTCCACTTCCCCTACGAGCCGAGTTCATTGATGGGGAGTGACTTTGTTCCTTGAGCCACCCAGAGAGCAATTTCCGAATTCCTTTCAATCTATCGCCACACCAAGGGAGTGACTTCGTTCATAGAGCAGCCTCGAAAACTTTCGACTTTCCCGTCCAAGATGAGATCGTTGTAGGGTAGTGACTTTGTTCACGGAGCCGTCCCGAGACTGATTTCCGTTTACCTTTCAGCTATTGCACCTCCAAGGGAAGTGACTTCATCCCTGCAGCAGCCCCGAGAACTCAATCGACTTTCCCTACGAGCTGAGGTCATTGAAGCGTATTGACGTTGTTCTCGGAGACGCACCGAAACCGATTTCCATTTGCCTTACAGTTATTGCACGTCCAGGGGAAGTGACTTCATTCCGCAGCAGCCCCGAGAACCATGCCCCTTCGCCTACGAGCTGAGGTCGTTGGAGGGTAATTTCTTTGTTCTCGGAGCCGCCCCGAGACCGATTTCGATTTTCTTTACAGCTATTGCTCCTCCAAGAGAAGTAACTCTATTCATGCAGCAGCCCCCGAGAACTCTGTACACATCATCTACGAGCTAGATCATTGTAGGCTTATGACTCTGTTCTTGGAGCCGCCCCGAGAACGATTTCAAAGATACTTACAAGCATTGCCAATCCAAGGGAGTGACTTCATTCCTGCATCAGCCGTGTGAACCACGTTCACTTCCCCGACGAGCTGAGATCGTTGTAGGAGAGTGATTTTGTTTTCGGAGCCGCTCGAGACCAATTCTCTTTCGCCTTACTGGTATTGCACCTCCAAAGGAAGTGACTTCATTTCTGCAGCAGCCCCGAGAACTCTGCGTACTTCATCTATGAGCCGAGATCTTTGTATGGTAGTGACCTTGTTCTAGAAGCCTCCCCGAGAGCGATTTCAAAGTTCCTTACAAGCATCGCAACTGCAAGGGAGAGAATTCATTCCTGCAGCAGTTCCGAGAAATCTGTCCCGTTCATCTACGAGCCAATATCATTGTTGGGGAGTTACTTTGTTCTCGGAGCCGCTTGAGACCGATTTACTTCTGCCTACTTGCTATTGCGCCTCCAAGAAAAGTGACTTCATTCCTGCAGCAGCCCCGAGAACTCTGCCCACTGCATCTACGAGCCGAGATCTTCGTATTGTAGAGACGTTTTTCTCGGAGCCTCCCCTAGAGCGATTTCAAAGTTTCTTACACGCATCGCTACTCCATGGGAATGACTTCATTCCTGCAGCAGCTCCAAGAATTTTGTCCACTGCATCAATGAGCCGATATCATTGTAGGGGAGTTACTTTGTTCATGGAGCCGCGTCGAGACCGATTTCCAATCGTCTTACAGTCATAACACCTGCTATGGAAGTGACTTCACTCCTGCAGCAACCCCGAGAACTCTGTCCACTTCATCTACGAGCCGAGATCAATGTAAAGTTGTGACTTTCTTCTAGGAGCCGCTCTGAGAGCGATTTTGAAGTTCCTTTCAAGCATCGTTACTCCAAGGGAGTGACTTATATACTGCAGCAGCCCCGAGAACCATTGTTAAACTTCACCTACGAGCTGAGATCATTGTAGAGTTGTGACTTTATTCCCGGAGCCACCCCGAGACCGATTTCCATTTGCCATAGTCATCACATCTCCAGGGAAAAAGACTTCATTCCTGCAGCAGCCCCGAAAACCTTGTCCACTCTCCCTACGAGCTGAAATCGTTGTCGGAAAATGACTTTGTTCCCTGGACCGCGCCGAGACCATTTCTAATCGTCTTACTGTTATTGCACCTCCAGGGGAAATGACTTAATTCCTGCAGCAGCCCGAGAACTCTGTCCACTTCATCTACGAGTCGAGATCAATCTAGGGTAGTGACTTTGCTCCAGGAGTCGCCCCGAGAGCGATTTCAAAGTTTCCTTCAAGCATCGCTTCTCTGAGGGAGTGACTTCATTTCTGCAGCAGCCCCGAGAACTCTGCCCACTTCATCTACGAGCCGAGATCTTTGTATTGTAGTGACTTTATTCTCGGAGCCACCCCGAGCATGATTTCAAAATTTCCTACAAGCATCGCTACTCCATGGGAGTGACTTCATTCCTGCAGCAGCTCTGAGAACTCTGTCTCGTTTATCTACGGCTAGATCATTGTAGGAGAGTCACTTTGTTCTCGGAGTCGCCCCGAGACCGATTTCCATTTGCCTTACAGTCAATGCAAGTCCAGGGGAAGTGACTTAATTCCTGCAGCAGCCACGACACCAATGTCCACTTTTCCTACTTGCCGAGTTCATTTTAGGGGAGTGGCTTAGTTTCTTGAGCCGCTCAGAGACCGATTTCCAAGTCCCTTACAGGCTATCGCCACACCAAGGGAGTGACTTCATTCCTGCAAGCAGCCCCGAGAACCTTGTCCATTTACCCTACGAGCTGAGATCGTTGTAGGGTAGTGACTTTATGTTTGGAGCCGCCCCGAGTGTGATTTCACAGTTCCTGACAAGCATCGTCACTCCAAGGGAGTGACATCAGTCCTGCAGCAGCTACGAGAACTATGTCCAATTCTGTTACGACCCAAAATCGTTTTATGATAGTGACTTTGTTCCCGGATCCGCCCCGAGAGCGATTTCAAAGTTTCTTACAAGCATCGCTACCCCATGAAAGTGAGTTCATTCCTGTAGTAGCTTCGAGAACTCTGTCCTGTTCATCTACGGTCGAGATCTTTGCAGGAGAGGTATTTTGTTTGCGGAGTCGCCCCGTGACCGATTTCCATTTGCCTTACAGTCATTGAACCTCCAGAGAAAGTGACTTCATTCCTGCAACAGCGACGAGAACAATGGCCACTTCCCTAGGACCTGAGATCGTTGTAGGGTAGTGATTTTTGTTCTAAAAGCCGCCCGAGCCCGATTTCCTTTTGCCTAACTGCCAATGCACCTCCAAGGGACGTTTTTCATTCCTGAAGCAGCCCAGAGAACTAAGTCGACTTCCCATACGTGCTGAGATCATTGTAGGGTAGTGACGTTGTTCTCGGAGACGCAGCGAGACAGATTTCCATTTGCCTTACAGGCATTGCAGCTCTGAGGGAAGTGACTTCATCCCTGCAGCAGCCCCGTGATTTCAGTCGACTTCATCTACACGCCAAGATCGTTTTAGGCTAGTGACTTTATTCTCGGAGCCGCCCCAAGAGCGATTCCCCAGTTTCTTAGATGCATCGCCACTCCAAGAGAGTGACTTCATTCTCGCAGCAGCTCCGAGAACTCTGTCCACTTCATCTACGAGTCGAGATCATTGTAGGAGACTCACTTGGTTATTGGAGCCGCGCCGAGACCGATTTCCAATCGCTTTACAGCTATTGCACCTCCAGGGGTACATGACTTCATTCCTACAGAAGCTCCGAGAACCCTATCCATTTTATCTACGAGTCGAGATCATTGTAGGGTTAAGACATTGTTTTAGGAGCCGCCCTGAGAGCAATTTCGGAGATCCTTACAAGCATCGCTACTCCAAGGAAGTGACTTCAATACTGCAGCAGCCCGAGAACCATGTCTACTTCCCCTACGAGCTGAGATCGTTGTAGGGTAGTGATTTTGTTTTCGGAGCGGCCGGAGACCGATTTCCTCTTGTCTTACTGTCATTGCACCTCCAAGGGAAGGGACTTCATTCCTGCAGCGCCCCTAGAACGCTGCCCACTCCATCTACGAGCCGAAATCTTTGTATGGCAATGACTTTGTTCCTCGAAGCTATTCCGAGAGCGATTTCAAAATTTCTTACAAGCATTGCTACTTCATGAAAGTGAGTTCATTCCAGTTGCAGCCCCGAGAACTTTGTCCTAATCATCTACGACCGAGATCTTTGTAGAAGAGTGGCTTTTTTCACAAAGCCGCCTCGAGACCGATTTTCCTTTGCCTTGAAGTCATTAAACCTCCAGGGGTAGTGACTCCATTCTTGCAGCAGATCCGACAACCATGTTCACTTCTTCTACGAGCTGAGATTGTTGTAGAGTAGTGACTTTGTTCTCGAAGCCGCTCCGAGACCGATTTCAAAGTTCCTTACAAGCATCGCCACTCCAAGAGAGAGACTCAATTCCTGCAGCAGCCCCGAGAACTCTGTCGACTTCCCCTACGAACCGAGATCGTTGTAAGGTAGTAACTTTGTCCACAGAGCCGCGCCAAGACTGATTTTCATTTGCCCTACAACCATTGCACCTCCATGGGAGTGACATAATTCCTGCAGCAGCTACGAAAACTCTGTCCAGTTCATCTACGATCCGAAATCATTAAAGGCGAGTGACTTGGTTCTTGGAGCTGCCTCGCGCGCAATATCCATTTGCCCTACAGTCATTGCACCTCCAGGGGAAGTGACTTCATTCCTGCAGCAGATCCGAGAACCATGTACACTTTCCCTAAGAGCAGAGATCGTTGTAGGGTAGTGACTTTGTTCTCGGAGCCGTCCGAGAGCTAATTCGTAGTTCCTTTCAAGCATCGTTACTCCAATGGAGTGATTTCATTCGTGCAGCAGCTCCGAGAACCCTGTTTACTTCATCCACGAGCCGATATCATTGTAGGAGAGTTGCTTAGTTTTCGGAGACGCTACGAGACTGATTTACATTTGCCTAACAGAAATTGCACCTTCAGTGAAAAAGACATCATTCCTTCAGCAGCCCCGAGAACTCAGTTGACTTGCCCTTCGAGCTGAGATCATTGTACGGTAGTGACATTGTTCCCGGAGCCGCCCCGAGACCAAATTCCATTTGCCTTACAATCATTGCACTCCAACGGAACTGATTTCCTTCCTACAGCAGCCCCGAGAACTCAGCCGACTTCCCTTACGAGCCGAGACCGTTGAAGGGTAGTGACTCTACTCTCGGAGCCACCCCGAGAGTGATTTCCAAGTTTCTTACAAGTATCGCCACTCCAAGGGAGTGACTTCATTCCTGCAGCAGCTCCAATAAATCTGTTCACTTCATCTACGAGCCAAGATCATTTTAGGCGAGTGGCTTTTTCCTCGGAGTCACATCGAGACCGATTTCCATTTGCCTTACAATCATTGCCCCTCCTAAGGAAGTGACTTCATTCCTGCAGCAGCCCCGAAAACTCAGTCAACATCCCCTACGAGAAGAGATCATTGGTAGGGCAGTGACATTGTTTTCGAACGCGCGCCGGGACCGATTTCCTTCTGCCTTACAGCTATTGCACCTCCGAAGAAAGTGACTTCATTATTGCACCAATCCAAAAAACTCTGTCCACTTCATCTACGAGGCGATATTATTCTAGGGTAGAGACATTGTTCTTGGAGCCACCCCGAGACCAATTTCCATTTGCCTTACAACCATTGCACCGCCAGGGAAGTGACGTCATTCCTGCAGCAGCCCCGAGAACTCAGTCGACTTCCCCTACGAGCCGAGATCGGTGTAGAGTAAAGACTTTGTTCTCGGACCCGTGCCAAGACGGATTTTTATTTGCCTTACAGCCATTGCACTTCCAAGAGAGTGACTTCATTCGTTCAACAGCGCCTGAGAACCTTGTCCACTTACCTTACAAGCTGAGATCGTTGTAGAATAGTGACTTTATTCGTGGAGCCGCGCCGAGAACGATTTCCAATTGCCCTACAACCGTTGCCTTTCCAAGGGAAGTGACTTCATTCCTGCTGCAGCCCCGAGAACTCAGTCGTTTTCTCATACGAGCTGAGATTATTGGTAGGGCAGAAAAAAAATTCTCGGAGACCCGCCGAGACTTTTCCCATTTGCCTTACAGCTATTGCACCTCCAAGGGAAGTGACTTCGTTCATGAGTAGCCCCGAGAACCATGTCTACCTCCCCTTCGAGCTGAGATCGTTTTAGGGTAGTGATTTTGTTCTCGCAGCCGCCCGAGACCGATTTCCATTTGCCTTACTGCCATTTCAGCTCCAAGGGAAGTTACTTCATTTCTGCAGCAGCCATGAGATCTCTTCCCACTTCATCTACGAGCCGAGACCTTGATATGGTAGTGACTTTGTTCTCGGAGCCGCCCCGAGAGCGATTTCAAAGTTCATTTCAAGCATCGCTGCAGCAGCTTCGAGAACTCTGTCCTACAGCCGCTCCGAGAACTCTGTCCTGTCCGAAATCATTGTAAGAGAGTTACTTTGTTCTCGGAGTCACCCCGAGACCGATTTTCAATTGCCTTACAGTCATTGCACCTGCAAGGAAAGTCATTTAATTTCTGCAGCAGCCCCAAGAAGTCTGTCTACTTCATTTACGAGCCGAGATCATTGTAGGGTAGTGACTTTGTTTTCGGAGTCGCCCTGAAAGCGATTTCAGAGTTCCTTACAAGCATCGTCACTCCAAGGGAGTGACTTCGTTTTAGCAGCAGCCCCGAGAACTACGTCCACCTCCCCTACGAGCTGAGATCGTTGTAGGGTAGTGATTTTGTTCTCGGGGCCGCCCGAGACCGATTTATTTCTGCCTTACTGCGATTGCACCACCAAGGGAAGTGACTTCATTCCTGCAACTGCCCCAAAAACTCTGCTCACTTCATTTACGAGTCGAGAAATTTGTATGGTAGAGACTTTGTTCTCGGAGCCGCCCCTCGAGCGATTTCAGAGTTTCTTACAAGCATCGCTACTCCATGGCAGTGACTTCATCCCTGCAGCAGCCCTGAGAACTCTGCCCACTTCATCTACGAGTCGAGACCTTTGTATGGTAGTGACTTTGTTCTCGGAGCCGAGCCGAGACCGATTTCCAATCGTCTTACAGCCATTACACCTCCAAGGGAAATGACTTCATTCCTGCAGCAGCCCCGAGAACTCTGTCCGCATCAACTCCGAGCCGAGATCAATGTAGGCGATTTACTTTGCTGTCGGGGCAGCCTCGAGACCGGTTACCCTTTTCCTCACAACTATTGCATCACCAAGGGAAGTGACGTCCTCCCTTCAGCTGATCCGAGAACCATGTTCACTTCTTTTACGAGCTGAGTTCGCTGTTGGGTAGTGACTTAGTTCTCGTAGCCGCCCCGAGAGCGATTTTAAAGTTCCTTACAAGCATCGCCACTCCAAGGAGTGACTTCACTCCTGCAACAGCCTCGAGAACCATGTCTACTTCCCTTACGACCTGAGGTCGTTGTAGGGTAGTGACTTTGTTCGCGAAGTCGCTTGTTGATCGATTTTCATTTGCCTTACAGTCATTGCACCTCAGATGGGAGTGGCTTCATTCCTGCAGCAGCCTCGGGAATTCTGTACACTTCATCTACGAGCCGTGATCATTATATGGTAGTTATTTTGTTCCCGGAGCCGTCCACAGAGCGATTTCAAAGTTTCTTACAAGCATCGCCACTCCAAGGGAGTGAATTTATTCCTGCAGCAGCCCCGAGAACTCAGTCGACTTGCCCTACGAGCTGAGATCATTGTAAAGTAGTGATAACGTTCTCGGAGCCGCCTCGTGACAAATTTCCATTTGCCTGACAACCATTGGACCTTCAACGGAAGTGACTTCATTCCTATACCAGCCCCGAAAGCTCAGTCGACTCCTCCTACGAGCCGAGATCGTTGTAGGGTTGTGACTTTATTGTCGGAGCCGCCTCGAGAGTGATTTCCAAGTTTCTTACAAGCATCGCCACTCCAAGGGAGTGACTTCATTTCTGCAGCATCTCCGAGAACTCTGTCCACTTCATCTACGAGCCGAAATCATTGTAGGCGAGTGGCTTTTTTCTCGGAGTCGCCTCGAGACGATTTCCATTTGCCTTACAATCATTGCCCCTTCAAAGGAAGTGACTTCATTCATGCAGCATTACCAAAAATTCAGTTGACTTCCCCTACGAGAAAAGATCATTGGTAGGGCAGTGACATTGTTCCCGGAGACGCGCTGAGACCAATTTCCATTTGCCTCACAGCTATTGCACCTCCTAGGGAAGTGACTTCATTTTCTGCATCAACCCAGAAAACTCTGTCCACTCCATCTACGAGCCAAGATCATTGTAGGGAAGTGACTTTTTTCTCGGAGCCTTGAGAGCGATTTCAAAGTTCCTTACAAGCGTCGCCACTCCAAGGGAGCAACTTTATTCCTGCAGCAGCACCGAAAACTCTGTCCACTCTATCTACGAGCCGATATCATTGTAAGAGTGTTACTTTGCTCTATGAGCCGCGCCGAGACCGATTTCCATTTGCCTTACAATCATTGCACCTCCAAGGGAAATGACTTTATTCATGAAGCAGCCCCGAGAACCTCGTTCACTTACCCTACCGGCTAAGATCGTTGTAGGGTAGTGACTTTGTTATCGGAGCCGCGCCGAGCCCGATTTTCATTTGCCTCATAACCATTGCACCTCCAAGGGAAGTGACTTCATTCCTATATCAGCCCCGAAAATTCAGTCGACTTCCTCTACAAGCCGAAATCGTTGTAGGGTAGTGACTTTATTCTTGACGCCGTCCGCGAGAGATTTCCAAGTTCCTTACGAGCATCGCCACTCCAAGGAAGTGACTTCACTCCTGCAACAGCCCCGATAACCATGTCCACTTCCCCTACGAGCTGAGGTCGTTGTAGGGTAGTGACCTTGTTCTCAAAGCCGCTCCGAGACCGATTTCCATTTGCCTTACAGTCATTGCACCTCCAGGGGAAGTGACTTCATTCCTGCAGCAGCCCCAAGAACTCTGCACACTTCATTTACGAGCCGAAATCTTTGTAAGGTAGAGACTTTGATCTCGGAGCCGCCCCGAGAGCGATTTCAGAGTTTCTTACGAGCATCGCTACTTCATGGGAGTGACTTCATTCCTGCAGCGGCTCCGAGAGCTCTGATCTGTTCATCTACGACCGAGATCATTGTAGGAGAGTTACTTTGTTCTCGGAGCCTCCCTGAGACCGATTTCCATTTGCCTCACAACCATTGCACTTCCAAGGGAAGTGACTTCATTCCTGCAAGAGCCCTGAGAACTCAGTTGACTTCTTCTACGAGCCGAGATAGATGGAAGGTAGTGACTTTGTTCCCGGAGCCGCTTTAAGTCCGATTTCCATTTGCATAAAAAATCATTGCACCTCCAAGGGAGTTACTTCATTCCTGCAGCAGCTCCGAGAAATCTGTTCACTTCATTTACGAGCCGAAATCATTGTAGGCGAGTGACTTTATTCTCGGAGCCGCCCCGACAGCGCTTTCCAAGTTTCTTACGAGCATCGCTACATCGCTACCGTTATTGCACCTCCATGGGAAGTGACTTCTATCCGAGAACGAGCTGAAATCGTTGTAGGGAAGTGACTTTGTTCCCGGAGCCGCGTTAAGTCCGATTTCCATTTGCATAAAAAATCATTGCACCTCCAAGGGAGTTACTTCATTCCTTCAGCAGCCCCTAGAAATCTGTACACTTCATCTACGAGCCGAGATCAATGAAGGGTAGTGACTTTGTCATCGAAGCCGCGCCGAGCCCTATTTCCATTTGCCTCACAACCATAGCACCTCCAAGGAAAGTGACTTCATTTGTGCAGAAGCCCCGAAAACTCAGTCGACTTCCTCTACAAGCAGAGATCGTTGTAGGGTAGTGATTTTATTCTCAGAGCCGCCCCGAGAGCGATTTGCCAATTCCTGACAAGCCTCGCTACTCCAAGGGAATGACACTACTCTTGCAACAGCCCCAAGAACCATGTCCACTACCCCTACGAGCTGAGATCGTAGTAGGGTAGTGACTTTGTTCTTGTAGCTACTCTGAGACCGATTTCCATTTGCCTTAAAGTCATTGCACCTAAAGGGGAAGTGACTTCATTTCTACAGCATATCCGAGAATCATGTCTATTTCCCCTATGAGCTGCGAGCTGATTTCATTGTAGGAGAGTTACTTTGCTCTCGGAGAGGCCCCGAAACTGATTTCCATTTGCCTAACAATCATTGCACCTCCAAGAAATGTGACGTCATTCTTGTAGCAGCCCCGAAAACTCAATCGACTTCCCCCACGAGCCGAGATCGTTGTAGAGTAGTGACTTTGTTCGCGAAGACGCGCCAAGACTAATTTCCATTTGCTTCACAACCATGGCATCTCCAAGGAAGTGACTTCATTCCTGCAGCAGCTCCGAGATCCATGTCCACTTCCCTTACGAGCTGAGGTCGTTGTAAGGTAGTGGCTTTGTTCTCAAAGCCGCCCCGAAACCGATTTCTATTTGCCTTACAGTCATTGCACATCCAGGGGAAGTGACTTCATTCCTGCAGCAGATCCGAGAAACATGTCCACTTTTCTTACGAGCTGAGATCGTTGAATGGTATTAACTTTGTTCGCGGAGCCTCCCTGGGAGCTATTTCAAAGTTCCTTACATGCATTGCCACTACAAGGGAGTGACTTCATTCCTGCAGCAGCTCCGAGAACTCTGTCCACTTCATCTATTTGCCGATATCATTGTAGATGAGTTACTTTGTTCGCGGAGCCGCCCCGAAACTGATATCCATTTACCTTACAGCCATTGCACCTCCAGGGAAAGTGACTTCATTCCTGCAGCAGCCCCGAGATCCTGGACCACGTACCCTACGAGCTGAGATCGTTGTAGGGTAGTGACTTTGTTCTTGTAGCCGCATCAAGACAGATTTCCAATTCCCTTATAGCCATTGCATCTCCAAGGGAAATGACTTTGTTCCTGCAGCAGCCCCGAGAAATCAGTTGAATTGCCCTACGAGCTGAGATCATTGTAGGGTAGTGACATTGTTCTCGGAGCCGCCCAGAGACCAATTTCCATTTGCCTTACAACCATTGCACCTCAAGGGAAGTGACTTCATTCCTGTATCAGCCTCGAGAACTCAGTCGACTTCTTCTACGAGCCGAGATCGTTATAGGATAGTAACTTTGTGCCCGAAGCTGTGCCAAGACTGATTGATTTCCATTTGCCTTACAACCATTCCACCTCCAATTGAGTGACTTAATTCCTGCAGCAACCCCGAGAACCATGTCCACTTATCCTACGAGCTGAGATCGTTGTAGGGTAGTGACTTTAATCTCGGAGCTGCGCTGAGACCGATTTCCATTTGCCTTACAACCATTGCCCCTCCAAGAGAAGCGACTTCATTCTTGCAGCAGCCCCAAAAACTCAGTCGTTTTCCCCTACGAGCTGAGATCATTGGTAGGGCAGTGACATTGTTCTCGGTGACGCGCCGAGACTCATTTCCATTTGCGTTACAGCTATTGCATCTCCAAGAGAAGTGATTTCATTCCTGCAGCAACCCAAAAAACTCTGCCCACTTCATCTACGAGCTGAGATCATTGCAGGGTATTGACTTTGTTCTCGGAGCCGCCCCGAGAGCGATTTCAAAGTTCCTTATAAGCATCGCAACTTCAGGGTAGTGACTTCATTCCTGCAGCAGTTCCGAGGACTTTGTCCACTTCCCCTACGTGCTGAGGTCGTTGTAGGGTAGTGACTTTGTTCTCGGAGCCGCCCGAGACCGATTTCCTTCTGTCTTACTACCATTGCACTTCCAATGGAAGTGACTTCATCCCTGCAGCAGTCCTGTGAACTCTGCCCACTTCATCTACGAGCCGAGACCTTTGTATGGTAGGGGCATTGTTCTCGGAGCCGCGCTGGGACCGATTTCCAATCGTCTAACAGCTTTGCATCTTCAGGGGAAATGACTGCATTCCTGCAGCAGCCCCGAGAACCATGTCCACTTCCCCTACGAGCTGAGATCGTTGTAGGGTTGGGATTTTGTTCTCGGGGTCGCCCCAAACCCGATTTCCTTTTGCCTTACTGCCATTTCACCTCCAGGTAAAGGGACTTCAATCCTGCAGCAGCCCCAAGAACTCTTCTCACTTTATTTACGAGGCGAGATCTTTGTATGGTAGAGACTTGGTTCTCGGAGCCGCCCCGAGACCGATTTCAGAGTTTCTTACAAGCATCGATACTCCATGGGAGTGACTTCATTCCTGCGGCAGCTCCGAGAACTCTGTCTTGTTCATCTACGGCTGAGATCATTGTAGGAGAGTTACTCTGCTCTTGGAGCCGCCCCGAGATCGATTTCCATTTGCCTTACAACCATTGCACCTCCAAGGGTAGTGACTTTATTTATGCAGGAGCCCCGAGAACTCTGTCGTCTTCTTCTACGAGCCGAGATCGTTGTAGGGCAGTGACTTTGTTCCCGGAGCCGCGTTAAGACCTATTTTCATTTTCATCAAAACCATTGCACCTTCAAGGGAGTTACTTCATTCCTGCAGCAGTTCCGAGAACTCTGTCCACTTCATTTACGAGCTGAAATCATTGTAGGCGAGTGACTTTGTTCGCGGAGCCGCCTCGAAACCGATTTTCTTTTGCCTTACAGTTGTTGCACCTCCAAGGAAGTGACTTCATTCCTGCAGCAGCCTCGAGAACCTTGTCGACTTGCCCTACGAGCTGAAATCGTTGTAGGGAAGTGACTTTGTTCGCGGGAGAAGTGACTTTGTTCGCGGAACCGCGCCGAGACCATTTTCAATCGTCTTACAGCCATTGCACTTGTCGGGGAAATGACTTCATTCTTGCAGCAGCCCCGAGAAATCTGCCCACTTTTCTACGAGCCGAGATCAATGAAGGGTAGTGACTTTGTTCTAGGAGCCGCCCGAGAGCGATTTCAAAGTTCCTTACAAGCAGAGCTACTCTAAAGGAGTGACTCCATTCCTGCAGCAGTCCCGAGAACCATGTCCACTTCCCTTACAAGCTGAGATCGTTGTAGGGTAGGGATTTTGTTCTCGGAGCCTCCCGAGACCGATTTCCTCTTGCCTTACTGCCATTACACCTCCAAGAAAAGGGACTTCATTCCTTCAGCAGCCCTGAGAACTCTGCCCACTTCATCTACGAGCCGAGACCTTTGTATGGAATTGACTTTGTTTTCGGAGCAGCGCCAAGACTGATTTCCAATCGTCTAACAGCTATTGCACCTCCAGGAGAAATCACTTTATTCTTGCAGCAGCCCCGAGAACTCTGTTCACTTCATCTATGAGACGAGATCAATCTAGGGTAGTGACTTTGTTCTAGGAGCCGCCCTGAGAGCGATTTCAAAGTTCCTTACAAGCATCGCTACTCCACATTGGTGACTTCAATACTGCAGCAGCCCCGAGAACCATGTCCACATTCCTTACGAACTGAGATCGTTGTAGGGTAGTGATTTTGTTCTCGGAGCCGCCCGAGGCCGATTTCCTTTTGCCTTACTGCCATTGCACCTCCAAGGGAACTGATTTCATTCCTGCAGCAGCGACGAGAACAATGTCCACTTCCCCTACGAGCTGAGTTCATTGTAGGAGAGTAACGTCGTTTCTTGAGCCGCCCAGAGAGCGATTTCCGAATTCCTTACAAGCTATCGTCACACCAAGGGAGTGCCCTCGTTCATTGAGCAGCCCCGAGAACTCGGTCGACTTCCCCCACAAGCTGAGATCGTTGTAGGGTAGTGACTTTTTTCACGGAACTGACCCTAGACCAATTTCCATTTGCCGTACAACCAATGCACCTCCAAGGGAAGTGACTTCATTCCTGCAGCAGCCCCGATAACCTTGCCCTCTTCCCCAACCAGCCGAGTTCATTGTAGGGTAGTGACAATATTCCAGGATTCCTGCCGTGACCAATTTCCATTCGCCTTACAGTTATTGCACCTCCAAGGGAATTGACTTCATTCCTGCAGCAGCCCTGAGAATTAGAAGCTGAGATCATTGTACGGCAGCGACTTAGCTCTCGGAGCCGCGCCGAGACTGATACGATTTGCCTTAAAGCCATCGCACCTCCAAGGGAAGTGACTTTGTTCGAGAGTAGCCTCTAGAACTCAGTCGACTTCCCCTACGAGCTGAGCTCAATGTAGTGGAATGACAGTGCTCTCGGAGTTGCGCCGAGACTAATTTCCATTTGCCTTACAGATATTGCACCTCCAGGGGATGTGACTTCATTCCTGCAGCAGGCTCGAGAACCTTGCCCACTTACCCTACGAGCTGAGATCGTTGTATGGCAGTGACCTTGTTCTCGGAGCTGCGTCGGGATCGATTTCCAGTTGCCTTACAGATATTGCACCTCCAGAGGAAGTGACTTCATTCCTGCAGCCCAGAGAGCGATTTCCGAATTCCTTACAAGTTATCGTCACACCGAGGGAGTGCCCTCGTTCATTGAGCAGCCCCGAGAACTCGGTCGACTTCCCCCACAAGCTGAGATCGTTGTAGGGTAGTGACTTTTTTCACGGAACTGACCCTAGACCAATTTCCATTTGCCGTACAACCAATGCACCTCCAAGGGAAGTGACTTCATTCCTGCAGCAGCCCCGATAACCTTGCCCTCTTCCCCAACCAGCCGAGTTCATTGTAGGGTAGTGACAATATTCCAGGATTCCTGCCGTGACCAATTTCCATTCGCCTTACAGTTATTGCACCTCCAAGGGAAGTGACTTCATTCCTGCAGCAGCCCTGAGAATTAGGAGCTGAGATCATTGTACGGCAGCGACTTAGCTCTCGGAGCCGCGCCGAGACTGATACGATTTGCCTTAAAGCCATCGCACCTCCAAGGGAAGTGACTTTGTTCGAGAGTAGCCTCTAGAACTCAGTCGACTTCCCCTACGAGCTGAGCTCAATGTAGTGGAATGACAGTGCTCTCGGAGTTGCGCCGAGACTAATTTCCATTTGCCTTACAGATATTGCACCTCCAGGGGATGTGACTTCATTCCTGCAGCAGGCTCGAGAACCTTGCCCACTTACCCTACGAGCTGAGATCGTTGTATGGCAGTGACCTTGTTCTCGGAGCTGCGTCGGGATCGATTTCCAGTTGCCTTACAGATATTGCACCTCCAGAGGAAGTGACTTCATTCCTGCAGCAGCCCCGAGAACCTTGCCCACTTCCCCAACGAGCCGAGTTCATTGTAGGGTAGTGATAATGTTCCAGGATTCCTGCCGTGACCAATTTCCATTCTCCTTACAGTTATTGCACCTCCAAGGGAAGTTACTTCATTCCTGCAGCAGCCCTGAGAATTCTGCATACTTCATCAACGAGCCGAGACCTTTGTATGGTATAGACTTTGTTCTCGGATTCACCCAGAGAGCGATTTAGACGTTCCTTACAAGCATCACCACAGCAGCTCTGAGAACTCTGTCCTTCAGCAGCTCCGAGTACTTCTTCCTGTTCATCTAAGAGCCGAGATCATTGTAGAAGAGTTACTTTGTTCACGGAGTCGCCCCGAGACCGATTTCAATTTGCCTTACAGACATTACACCTCCAGGGGGAGTGACTTCATTCCAGCAGATCCGAGAACTATGTCCACTTCTCCTTCGAGCTGAGATCGTTGTAGTGTGGTGACTTTGTTCTCGGAGCCGCGCCGAGACTGATTTCTAATCGTATTACAGCCATACAGAGTTTTCTGGGTTGCTGCAGGAATGAAGTCACTTCTCTTGGAGGTGCAATAGCTGTAAGGCAAATGGAAATCGGCCTCGGCGCATCTCCGAAAAAATGTCACTGCCCTAACAATGATCTCAGCCCGTAGGGGAAGTCGATTGAGTTTTCGGGGATGCTTCAGGAATGAAGTCACTCCCTTTGGAGATGCAATGATTGTAAGGCAAATGGAAATCGGTCTCGGGGCGGCTCCGAGAAAAACGTAACTCTCTTACAATGATATCGGCTCATAGATGAAGTAGACAGAGTTCTAGGAACTGCTGCAGGAAAAAAGTCACTCCCTTGGAGAGGCGATGCTTGTAAGGAACTTTGAAATCGCTCCCGGGGCTGCTCCGAGAACAAAGTCAACCCCCAACAACGTTATCAGCTCGTAGAAGAAGTGAACATGGTTCTCGGATCTGCTGCAGGAATGAAGTCACTTCCCTTGAAGGTGCAATGGTTGTGATGCAAATGGAAATCGGTCTTGGCGCGGCTCCGAGAACAAAGTCACTACCCTACAATGATCTCGGCTCGTAGGGGGAGTCGACTGAGTTCTTTGGGCTGCTGCATGAATGAAGTCACTTCCTCTGGAGGTGCAATATCTGTAAGGCAACTGGAAATCGATCCCGACGCAGCTCCAAGAACAAGGTCACTGTCATACAACAATCTCCGCTCGTAGGGTAAGATGGCAAGGTTCTCGGGGCTGCTGCTGTAATGAAGTCACTCCCCCTGGATGTGCAATATCTGTAAGGCAAATGGAAATCGGTCTCGGGGTGACTCCAAGAGCAACTTCACTCCAATACAACGATCTCGGCTCGTAAGGGAAGTCGACTGAGTTCTAGGAGCTTTTAAGGAACAAAGTCACTTCCCTCGGAGGTGCGATGGTAGTAAGGCAAATGGAAATCGGTCTCGGCGCGGCTCCGAGAGCAAAGTCACTACCGTACAATGATCTCAGCTCTTAGGGGAAGTCGACTGAGCTTTTGGGGCTGCTGCAAGAATGAAGTCACTTCCCTTGGAGGTGCAATGGCAGTAAGGCAAAAGGAAAACAGTCTCGATCGACTTCGAGAACAAAATCACTACCCAACAACGATCTCAGCTCAAACGGGAAGTGGACTGAGTTCTCGGATTTGCGGCAGGAATGAAGTCACTTCCCATGGAGGTGCAATAACTGTAAGGCCAATGGAAATCGGTCTCGAGGCGGCTCCGAGAACAAAGTCACTCGTCTACAATGATCTCGACTCGTAGGTGAAGTGGACAGAATTCTCGAAGCTGTTATAGGAATTAAGTCATTCCCTCGGAGTGGCGCTGCTTGTAAGAAAATTTAAAATCGCTCACGAGGCGGCTCCGTGAACAAAGTCACTACTCTACAACGATCTCAGCTAGTAGAAGAAGTGAACATGGTTCTCAGATCTGCTGCAGGAATGAAGTCACTTCCCCTGGAGGTACGATTACTTTGGGGCAAATGGAAATTGTTCTCGAGGCGGCTCCGAGAATGAAGCCATTCACCTACAATGATTTCGGCTCGTAGATGAAGTGAACAGAGCGCTCAGAGCTGCTGCAGGAATGAAGTTACTCCCTCTTTTAACGATCTCAGCTCGTAGGGTAAGTGGACAAGGTTCTCGGGGCTGCTGCAGGAATGAAGTCACTTTTCCTGGGGGTGCAATAACTGTAAGGCAAAAGGAAATCGGTCTCGGCGTAGCTCCGAGAGCAAAGTCACTATCCTACAATGACCTCGGCTCGTAGGGAAAGTGGACATGGTTCTCGGGGCTGCTGCTGGATTGAAGTCACTCCATGGGTGTGGCGATAGGTTCTAAGGAACATGGAAATCACTCTTTGAGCGGCTCAAGAGACGAAGTTATTCCCCCACAATAAACTCGGCTCGTAGGGGGAGTGGGCATTGTTCTCGTGGCTGTTGCATAAATGAAGTCAATTCCCCTTTAGGTGCAATGACTGTAAGGCAAATGAAAATCGGTCTCGAGGCGGCTCCGAGACCATAGTCACCCGCCTACAATGATCTCGGCTTTTAGATAAAGTGGACAGAGTTCTCGGAGCTGCAGCAGGAATGAAGTAACTCCCTTGGAGGTGCAATGCTTGTGATGCAAATAGAAAATTGGTCTTGACGCGGCTCCGAGAACATAGTCACCCGCCTACAATGATCTCGGCTTTTAGATAAAGTGGACAGAGTTCTCGGAGCTGCAGCAGGAATGAAGTAACTCCCTTGGAGGTGCAATGCTTGTGATGCAAATAGAAAATTGGTCTTGACGCGGCTCCGAGAACATAGTCACCCGCCTACAATGATCTCGGCTTTTAGATAAAGTGGACAGAGTTCTCGGAGCTGCAGCAGGAATGAAGTAACTCCCTTGGAGGTGCAATGCTTGTGATGCAAATAGAAAATTGGTCTTGACGCGGCTCCGAGAACAAGTCGTTAACCTACAACGATCTCGGCTCGTAGGGGAAGTCGATTGATTTCACGGGCCTGCTGCAGGAATGAAGTCACTTCCCTTGGATTTGCAACGGTTGTAAGGCAAATGGAAATTGGTCTCGCGGCGCCGAAAAATAAGTAACTCTCCTACAAGGATCTCGGCTCGTAGATGAAGTGGACAGGGTTTTCGGAGCTGCTGCCGGAATGAAGTCGCTTCCTTGGAGTAACGATGCTTGTAAGGAAATTTGAAATCGCTCTCGGGGCGGCTGAACATACAAGCGAATATTATCGAAACTTTGGAGTTAAATAACTCCTGAGCGGCTGGTCAAAATGTTTTGGTGTTTCAAAGATGTTGTAGCACTACTATTCACCTGTCGAACGCACACTTTTTTTCTCCGCTGCAACTTCTGAATGGCAAACGCTAAGCGATCCCTTCCGCAAAAAAAAAAAAAAAATCATAAATTTAAAATTCAACTCTTAAGTACTTTTGAACTGCTGGTCAGAATGATGCGGCATGCAAATTCGATGTTGTAGAACTACGCAAGGGCTTTTGAACACTTGCATAATTTTTTCTGAGAGACCACTGGTTGGCTCACGCTAAGCTCTTTATTGAGGTAAAAATTCAAAAATTAAAAAAATTACCAACTTTGACTTGGAATAACTTTTGAACCAAGCTGCAAAATGCTAACAGACACCGAATACAAGTTGTTGTGCTACTCTTTTGCTGTTGAATCTTTTAGTTGAATCCATTTTTTGTGCATGGGATCGCTCACAATATCGAAAAACAAAACACAATAAAATCGACAATTTCATTTTAGCTCCACTTTGAATATAATAACTTTTTTTTCCGTGTGCAGAATGATTTGGGGGAACAATATAATGTAGTCTCACTTTTCTTCGACATGAAACTTCTTTTTGATTGTCTCTAGCATATCTGGGTGGCTCACGCTAAGCAGTTCCGCATTTACAAAATTTCGATTTTTCCACATAAACAACTACCTGATCGAGTGTCCGGAGCACTCGGGGGGAGGGGGGCGATCCACGGTCCTTATAGTGTTTTTGCACCTGTTGATTTATGGGTGTCGTTCGTCATTTTGCTCCGTGACGATTTCGATATCACTACTCAAGTGTTGCCAGTGGGCGAGGTCGCTGTCACTTGCACCGACTCAACTCTAACTTCCCTTGGGCAAGTTCGGCCATTGAGCACGCGGTGTCCTCACGGAGCCGGAACCGTGAAGAAAACACATTCTGCCAATGGCAGCTGAAGCCACTGATCACTCGAGCTTTCACGGACGAATGGTTCGGTAAAAAACACCACGAAAGTCTTGGGGAATTGTGCCCACGATTTCCGAGTGCAGAATAGCGAATCTTTGGAGCTTAATAAGCTCCAAAGATTCGCGTGTTTCAATATGTTATAGCACTTCTAGAAGAAACCAAAATGTGCGTTCGACAGGTGAAGAGTAGTGCTATAACATATTGAAAGACCAAAATGTTCTGAAGAACCGTTCAGAAGTTATTGAGCTCCAAAGATTCGCTATTTTGCACCCTTAAATCGCGGACACTATTTCCCAAGACTTTCGTGGTGTTTTTTACCGAACCATTCGTCCGTGAAAGCTCGAGTGATCAGTGGCTTCAGCTGCCATTGACAGAATGTGCTTTCTTCACGGTTCTGTCTCCGTGAAGACACCGCGTGGTCTATGGCCGAGCCTGCCCAAAGGAAGTTAGATTTGAGTCGGTGCAAGTGACAGCGACCTCGCCTACTGGCAACACTTGAGTTGTGATATCGAAATCTTCACGGAGCAAAATGACAGACGACACCCAAAAATAAACTAAATCGAAAAAACTATAGGGACCATGGACCGCCCCCCCCCCCTCCCCCGATATTTCCGGACACTCGATCATGTCGCTGTTCATGTGGATTTGGTCATTTTTTTCGGGAAAAATCGAAATTTGACTTTTGCGCAAACGCTTAGCGTGAGCCACCCAGACATGCAAGAGACAATCGGAAAGAAGTTTCTTGTAGAAACAGAGAGGGCCTACATTATATTGTTCCAAATTATTTTGCATGCGGAGAACAAAGTTATCAATTTTCAAAGTCGAGCTAAATGAAATTTTTGAATTTATACTTTTTGATTTCTGATTTTGTGGGCGATCCTTCGAGCAAAAATTGGATTCGATTAAACGGTTCATTAAAAGAAGAGTACCACAACAACTCATAGTTGGTGTCTGTTAGCATTCTGTATTTTGGTTCAAGAGACATTCCAAGTCAAATTTGGTAAATTTTCGAGTATTCAAAATTTTCACCTAATTCGAGGGCTTAGCTTGAGCCAACCAGTGGTTTCCTTGGAAAAACGATGTGTGCGTTCGAAAGCCCTTGCGTAGTTCGACATTATCGTAATCGCATTCCACATCATTCTGACCTGCGATTCGAAAGTTATTAAAGGTTGAATTTTTGATTTCAGAAATGTTTCATTTCCTCACTTGCGGAATCGCTTAGCGTGAGTCATCCAGAAGTTGCACAGAAGAATCAAAATGTGCGTTCGACAGGTAAAAAGTAGTGTTACAACATATTGAAGCACCTAAACATTTTGACCAGCTATTCAGAAGTTATTAAGCTCCAAAGGTCCGATAATATTCGCTATTATGTTCATCATGTATTTGTGGACTTGGCATTTTTTTCGGGAGAAATTGAAATTATGCTTTTGCGGAAACGTTTAGCGTGAGCCACCCAGACATGCTAAAGACAATCGGAAAATAATTTCTTGTGAAAAAAGAGTAGGACCACATTATATTGTTCGTCCAAAATATTTTGCATGCGAAGAAGAGAGTTATAAATTTTCAAAATTGAGCTAAAATAAAAAAAATGAATTTATATTTTTTGGTCTTTGATATTGCGGGCAATCACACGCACTAAAATTTGATTCGATTGGAATGTTCAACAGAAGAAAAATAGCACAACAACTTATAAAGCGTGTCTGTTAGCATTCTGCAGCTTGCTTCAAAAGTTATTCCAAGTCAATGTTGGTCAATTCTTGAATGTTCAAAATTTTACCTCTTTCAAGGGCATAGCGTGAGCCAACCAGTGGTCTCTCAGAAAAAAAATGATGCAACCGTTCAAAAGCCCTTGCGTGGTTCTACAATATCGTATTTGCATGCCGCATCATTCTGACCGGAGGTTTAAAAGTCATAAAAAGGTTGACCTTTGAAATATTATTATTTTTTTGTAATTTGCGGAATCGCTTAGCGTTAGTCATCCAGAAGTCGCAGCGGAGAAAAACGTATGCGTTCGACAGGTGTAGAGTAGTGCTACAACATATTGAATCACCAAACCGTTCTGACCGGCCGTTCAGAAGTTATTGAGCTCCAAAGTTTCGATAATATTCGCTGTTATGTTCAGCTGCCCCGAGAGCGATTTCAAAGTTCCTTACAAGCATCGTTACTCCGAGGAAGTGACTTCATCCCTACAGCTGCTCCGAGAAACCTGTCCACTTCATCTACGAGCCGAGATCTTTGTAAGAGAGTTACTTTGTTCTCGGAGCCACCAAGAGACCAAATTCCATTTGCCTTAAAACTATTGCACCTCCAAGGGAAGTGACTTCATTCCTGCAGCAGCCCCGAGAACTCGGTTGACTTCCCCTCCAAGCCGAGATCGTTGGAGGCTTACGACTTTGTTCTCGAAGCCGCGTCAAGACCGATTTCCATTTGCATCACAAGCATTGCACCTCCAAGGGAGTTACTTTATTCCTGTAGCAGCTCCGAGAACTCAGTCCACTTTATCTACAAGCCGAGATCATTGTAGGCGGGTGACTTTTTTCTCGGAGCCGCCTCGAGACCGATTTCCATCTGCCTTACAGTCATTGCGCCTCCAGGGGAAGTGAATTAATTTATGCAGCAGTTACGAGAATAATGTCTACTTCCCCTACGTGCTGAGTTCATTGTAGGGGAGTGACTTCGTTTCTTCACCCGCCAAGTGAGTGATTTCCGAAATCCATAGAACCTATCTTCACACCAAGGGAGAGACTTCGTTCCTCGAGCAGCCCCGAGAACTCAGTCGACTTCCCCTACGAGCCGAGATCTTTGTAGTGGAGTGACATTGCTCTCGGAGCTGCACCGAGACTGACTCCCATTTGCCTTACAGAGAACAAAGTAACTCTTCTACAATGATCTTGGCCGTAGATGAACACGACAGAGTTTTCGGAGCTGCTGCAGGAATGAAGTCACTCCCATGGAGTAGCGATGCTTGTAATTAACTCTGAAATCGCTCTCCGGCGTCTCCGGGAACAAAGTCGCGACCGTACAAAGATCTCGGCTCGTAAATGAAGTGAGCAAAGTTCTTGGGGCTGCTGCAGGAATGACGTCTCTTCCCTCGGAGGTGGAATGGCAGTAGTATATGTGTCAGCAAAACGCAGATTAGTGAAGGATTATAGATAGGCGTTAATTAGCGGTGGGCGGGGTTGGGCGCGGTGCATACAACCTTGACTCATCGAGCGTACGGGGGTTCGCGTAGAAACGAGGGGCGGGGGCGGAGGGTACCGGAACTGGTTTGGTGCGTGAGTCGGACAGACGGAAAGCTTATACATGTTAACAAGTTATATACTTACATAAGTGTATTAGCATTTCGATACTTGGTGATATTGCAACTTCGTTGCTTTCATATTGCATGTTCAATGCTGTCTCCTCTGAATTTTTTTTTGGGGTTTTGATAAATATACATTTTATAGGAATTTTTATTGATAATATTCTATATGATTTATTATATATTGAAAAGCCTCACTTTTCGGACACTTTCATGATGATTTTTAAACCTCGATATCATTTTATACGTTGCTCGCTGTTGATCAATTTTACACGTAGCATAGATTCAATTAGTTTATTGTTATTTATATCCGATTGTATTATTCAGTACCCTTGCGCTAAGCTTTACTTACTTCTGCAGTATCTCCTCCATTCGTTTTTTCTATGCTGTGAGATATCCGATGAAGGAAAATAGATACAATATTTACAGGATGACTGAATCATTCATAGAGAAGAAGCACTCATGAGTATAACTGACTCATTCGATGCTTGATTGGTGGGCTCGTAGCGGTGGGGGGGTATTGGTATATTTGTGTATGTTTTGTTCATTCATCACAATACATACTTTTCTAGGATTAGTGTAGTAGGCATGTCTTATAACTCAATTTGCAGCCTTAGTATGCGATCGACTCTATTTGTATCAGCCTGAAGGTAGGATTGCAGGCAAGGTTCTGTGTTTCCAATCTATTTATTTCATATGTATATAATATCTATAGGAATAGTATGGATTATTAGTCAGGTTGTTTGCGGGTTAATGTATGTTTATTTCTTAGGATGCTGTATCTTCGTTACGAGAATCTATCTACCCCATATTGCATTATCCAGTTTTGAAACGGTTATATCAATATTCCATTGACGCGATGTTCCAATAGCGAGAGTACCTGAACGATAGGAATTTATTGTAAGTGTAAATATTATGTTATGTTTACTTAGTAATGATCGGTTTGATTTATATTGAATTTGTATTGTTTTTTGGAATTTGAATAGTTATCTCATATAGTTATAGGCATTTTTAGGACATTTTAGGTTTGCATCTTCCATGTAGCACAATATTTCAAGCATAAGAGGTACGTAATTGCATCATTTTGTTTTTTTTATATGTATTTATGACATTCTGTTACAATTAAGCCGTAGTTACTTTGGTTCAAGAATTGATTTTAACCCTGTTTTAGACTGAGTTGGAGTATGATGGCATATACTATAGCCTGTTCGTGTAGAAGTATTCCACATCATTTACTATATGTTTCGGTTATGTCAATCAGTCATCTTGGTATCTCATTCACGTTAGTTGTTTGGTTGGTTACATGCTATTTTTTTTCTCTGACATCATGGTTTTTAATGTATGTTTTGGGTATGGTAGAGAATTGATCTTCTTGCTTTATTATAACTCGACCGTTTTAGTATATTTCATTCAGTTTTGTATGTTTTCTGTTGAATTCCCATCTTTAATGCATTCTGTTGGTTACTTATACAATATCGGAATTTATCACGTTTGTATCTGCAATGCATAACATTATGTCATGTATAATTTAGTCACATGTTGTATATTTTTAGTGTTTCAATGATATTTTTTTACTCATTGGTACGATGTTGACGTGATTATTATAGATATAGAACAGACGATTTGTTACAAACCTGGTCTTGCTGTTAGGGTATTGTATATTTTAATGTACGATCATTCTTCAATATTTAGGAGGAGTCAGAGAGTCCCCTAGGCAAAAGTTCGTTCTGTTTATGCCTGTTTGTGTATATTGACCGATTGACTAGGATGAATACCCTAGAGTATTACACTTGTTATTGTGAATTAGAGCAGAGTAGAGCATCTTTTTTAGCTATTTATTTATATATTGTTGATACAGGTTATTTTTCTATGATGATCATAGGAATGTATATTTAATAGGTGGAGTCCGTACTTCATCTTTGTGAAATTTTCGTAATTGATCAATAGCAAATGTGTAGTTTAACGTTTTATAAGACGATTTACTGGATGGATCGGTCCTGGTGTAGAGATTATTTACACTCATTGGTTGTCATTTTGGAGTTCATCTATGTTCAACTTGATTTTGTATGTCCATATCGATTTCGATCTTAAGTTACATGGGTTTGTTAGTGAGGTTATGCGACAAGCTGCTCATTGTTGTAGTGGTTTACTTAAATTGTTAGTGAACAGAAGCCTTGCTTTTTATGGTCGCACTCTTCGAAACTCATTCTTGACAACTGTGGCTGTGTATAGATTCTTAATTATGTCCAGGGTGTGACTTTGCTTGATGTTGTTCAGAAATGATGGACTAAACAGATGCATGGTATGCCTATGGCATCGTATCATGACTGGGTATTGCCTCTAAATTTTGTTATATATCAGTGGTAGATTATTGAGAAGTGACCTATTAAAGCATTGTAGAGTTCATTTTTATGACACAGGGGCTTTGATTTTGTCCTGCTAGAGGCATAGCATCAGTTAGGTTTAGGAATTTTATTATAAATTTGAACAGGTATTGTAGTAA
The DNA here is from genome assembly GCA_016164225.1 of Gammarus roeselii. Lineage (NCBI taxonomy): Eukaryota > Metazoa > Arthropoda > Malacostraca > Amphipoda > Gammaridae > Gammarus > Gammarus roeselii. The sequence continues at coordinate 17,051 of SDVV010000056.1, read as the reverse complement.
AAAATAACATTTTTCTCATGAATTGTGTGTTAAATATCAGATATTTTTAGTATGGCTGTTATGTTAGTATATATTCTTATTCATGAACCAGATCACGTAGGATATTGGAGTAGGGTTAATCATCTGGGTATGGGAGGATACACCGTCATGATACGATGCCATAGGCGTACCATGCATCTGTTTAGTCCATCATCTCTGAACAACATCAAGCAAAGTCACATCCTGGACATAATCAAGAATCTATACACAGCCACAGTTGTCAAGAATGAGTTTCAAAGAGTGCGACCATAAAAAGCAAGGCTTCTGTTCACTAACAATTTAAGTAAACCACTACAACAATGAGCAGCTTGTCGCATAACCTCACTAACAAACCCATGTAACTTAAGATTGAAATCGATATGGACATACAAAATCAAGTTGAACATAGATGAACTCCAAAATGACAACCAATGAGTGTAAATAATCTCTACACCAGGACCGATCCATCCAGTAAATCGTCTTATAAAACGTTAAACTACACATTTGCTATTGATCAATTACGAAAATTCCACAAAGATGAAGTACGGACTCCATCTATTAAACATACATTCCTATGATCATCATAGAAAAATAACCTGTATCAACAATATATAAATAAATAGCTAAAAAAGATGCTCTACTCTGCTCTAATTCACAATAAAAAGTGTAATACTCTAGGGTATTCATCCTAGTAAATCGGTCTATATACACAAACAGGCATAAACAGAACGAACTTTTGCCTAGGGGACTCTCTGACTCCTCCTAAATATTGAAGAATGGTCGTACATTAAAATATACAATACCCTAACAGCAAGACCAGGTTTGTAACAAATCGTCTGTTCTATATCTATAATAACCACGTCAAACATTGTACCAATGTGTAAAAAAATATCATTAAAACACTAAAAATATACAACATGTGACTAAATTATACATGACATAATGTTATGCATTGCAGATACAAACGTGATAAATTCCGATATTGTATAAGTAAGCAACAGAATGCATTAAAGATGGGAATTCAACAGAAAACATACAAAACTGAATGAAATATACTAAAACGGTTGAGTTATAATAAAGCAAGAAGATCAATTCTCTACCATACCCAAAACATACATCAAAAACCATGATGTCAGAGAATAAAAATAGCATGTAACCAACCAAACAACTAACGTGAATGAGATACCAAGATGACTGATTCACATAACCGAAACATATAGTAAATGATGTGGAATACTTCTACACGAACAGGCTATAGTATATGCCATCATTCTCCAACTCAGTCTAAAACAGGGTTAAAATCAATCTTCTTGAACCAAAGTAACTACGGCTTAATCGTAATAGAATGTCATAAATACATATAAAAAAAATGATGCAATTACGTACCTCTTATGCAAGAATGAATTTGCTCCCTCGGAGTAGCGATGCTTGTAAGGAACTTTGAAATCGCTCTCAGGCGGCTCCGAGAAAAAAGTCACTGCCCTACCAATGATCTCAGCTCGTAGGGGAAGTCGACTGAGTTCTCGGGGCTGCTGCAGGAATGAAGTCACTTCCGTTGGAGCTGCATTAACAGTAAAGCAAATGGAAATCTGTCTCGGCGCGACTCCGAGAGCAATGTCACTCCACTACAACGATCTCGGCTCTTAGGGGATGTCGACTGACTTCTAGGGGCTGCTCATGAACGGAGTCACTTCCCTTGAAGGTGCGATGACTGTAAGGCAAATGGAAATCGGTCTCGGCGCGACTCCGAGAGCAAAGTCAAACCGCACAATGATCTCAGCTCGTAGGGGAAGTCGACTGAGTTCTCGGGGCTCTTGCCGGAATGAAGTCACTTCCCTTGGAGGTGCAATAACTTTAGAGCGGATGGAAATTGGTCACGGCGGGGATCCGAGAACAATATCACTACCCTGCAATGAACTCTGATCGTGGGGGAAGTGAGCAAGGTTCTCGGGGCTGCTGCAGGAATTAAGTAACTCCCTTGGAGGTGCAATGGTTGTGATGCAAATGGAAATCGGTCCTAACGCGGCTCCGAGAACAAAGTCACTACCCTACAACGATCTCGGTGTAAGGAAAGTCGACTGGGTTCTCGGGGCTGCTGCAGGAATGTAGTCACTCCCTTGGTGTGACGATAGCTTGTAAGGAACTTTGAAATCGTTCTCTGACCGGCTCAAAAAACGAAGTCACTCCCCTACGATGAACTGGGCACGTAGGGGAAGTAGGCATTGTTCTCGTGGCTGCTGCAGGAATGAAGTCACATCCCTTGTAAGGCAAAAGAAAATCGGTCTCGGGGCGACATCGAGAACAAAATAACTCTCCTACAATGATCTCGGCTCGTAGATGAAAAGGACAGAGTTCTCGGAGCTGCTACAGGACAGAGTTCTCGGAGCTGCTGCAGCGATGCTTGTAAGGAACTTTGAAATCGCTCTCGGGGCGTCTCCGAGAACAAAGTCACTACCCTACAATGATCTCTGCTCGTAGATGAAGTGGACAGAGTTCTCGGGGCTGCTGCAGGAATGAAGTCTTTTCCTTGCAGGTGCAATGACTCTAAGGCAAATGGAAATTGGTCACGGCGCAGCTCCGAGAACAAAGAAACACTCCTACAATGATCTCGGCTCGTAGATGACGTAGACAGTGTTGTCGGAGCTGCTGCAGGAATGAAATCACTCCCTTGGAGCAGCGATGCATGTAAGGAACTTTGAAATCGCTCTCGGAGCGGCCCCGAGAAATAAGTCACTACCCTAAAATGGAAAGTGACTTTCTTCCTGCAGCAGCCCCGAGAACTCTGCCCACTTAATCTACGAGCCGAGATCTTTGTATGCTAGTGACTCTGTTTCCGGAGCCACCCCTAGAGCGATTTCAAAGTTTCTTACAAATATCGCTACTTCATGGGAGTGACTTCATACTTGCCGCATTTCCGAGAACTCAGCCCACTTCATCTACGAGCTGAGATCTTTGTATGCTAGTGACTCTGTTTCCGGAGCCGCCATATGAACGATTTCAAAGTTTCTTACAAGCATCGTTACTCCAAGGGAATGAATTCTTCCCTGCAACAGCTCCGAGAACTCTGTCCACGTCATCTACGAGCTGAGATCATTGTAGAAGTTTTTCTTTGTTCTCGGAGCCGCGATGTGACTGATTTACATTTGCCTTACAGTCATTGCATCTGCAAGAGAAGTGACTTCATCCTGCAGCAGCCCCGAGAACTCTGTCCACTTCATCTATGAGCATCTACGAGCAGAGATCATTGTAGGGTAGTGGCTTTGTTCTCGGAGCCATTTTCTTTTGTCTTACTGCCATTGCACCTCCAAGAAAAGACTTCATTTCTACAGCAGCACCGAGAACTCAGTCGACTTTCCCTGCGAGCCGAGATCGTTGAAGGGTAGTGACTTTGCTTTCGGAGCCGCGCTAAGACCGATTTCCATTTGCATCACAACCATTGCACCTCCAAGGGAGTTAGTTCATTCCTGCATCAGCTCCGAGAACTCTGTCCACTTCATCTACGAGCAGAGATCTCTGTAGGAGAGTGACTTTGTTCTCGGAGCCGCCTCGAGACCGATTTTCATTTGCGTTACAATCATTGCACCTATAGGAGAAGTGACTTGGTTTTGCAGCTGATCCGAGAACCGTGTTCACTTCTCCTCCGAGCTGAGAGCGTTGTAGGGTAGTGATTTTGTTCTCGGAGCCGCAAGAGACCGATTTCCATTTGCCTTACTACTATTGCACCTCCAAGGGAAGTGACTTCATTCATGCAGCAGCCCCGTGAACTCAATCGACTTCATCTACATGCCAAGATCATTGTAGGCTAGTGACTTTATTCTCGGAGCCACCCCGAGACCGATCTCCATTTGCCTCACAACTATTGCACCTTCAAGGAAAGTGACTTCATTCCTGCAACAGCCCCGAGATCTCAGTCGACTTCCCCCTACGCGCCGGGATCGTTGTAGGGTATTGATTTTGTTCTCGGAGCCGCGTTAAGCCCGATTTCCATTTGCATCACAACCAATGCACATCCAAGGGAGTTACTTCATTCCTTCAGCAGCTCCGGGAACTCTGTCCACTTCATCTACGAGCCGAGATAATTGTAGGCGAGGGACTTTTTTCGCGGAGCCATCTCGAGACTGATTGCCATTTGCCTTACAGTAGCTGCACCTCCAAGAGGAGTGACTTCATTCCAGCAGCAGATGCAAGAGCCACGTCCATTTCCCCTAAGAGGTGAGATTTTTGTTTGTATGGGAGTGCGGTTTGACTTTGCTCTCGAAGCCGCGCCGAAACCGATTTCCATTTGCCTTACAGCCATCGCACCTTCAAGGGAAGTGACTTCATTCCTGCAGCAGCCCCGAGAATTCAGTCGACTTCTCCTATGAGCTGAAATCATTGGTAGGGCAGTGACATTGTTCTAGAAGACGCGCTGAGAACAATTTCCGTTTGCCTTACTGTCATTGCACCTCCAAGGGAAGTGACTTCATTCCTGCAGCAGCCCGAGAACTTTAACCACTTCATCTACGAGCCGAGATCTTCGTATGCTAGTGACTCTGTTTCCGAAGCCGCCCCGAGAACGATTGCAAAGTTTCTTACAAGCATCGCTACTCCATGGGAGTGACTTCATTCTTGCAGCAGCTCCGAGAACTCTGTCATGTTCATCTACGGCCGAGATCATTGTAGAAGAGTTACTCTGTTATAGGAGTCGCCTCGAGACAGATTTTCATTTGCCTTACAGTCATTGCACCTCAAGGGGAAGTAAATTCATTCATGCAGCAGCGACGAGAACATTGTCCACTTCCCTTAAGAGCCGAAATCATTGTAGGGGAGGGACTTCGTTCTATGAGCCGCCCAGAGAGCGATTTCCGAATTCCTTACTAGCTATCGCCACATCAAGTAAGTGACTTCATTCCTGCAGCAGTCCCAAGAACCATGTCCATTTCCCTTACGAGCCGAGATCGTTGTAGGGTAGTGACTTGGTTCTCGTAGTCGCACCGAGACCAATTTATATTTGCCCCTCAGTTATTGCACCTCCAGGCGAAGTGACTTCATTCCTGCAGCAGCCCCGCGAACTTTGTCCATTTCTTTTTGCCCTACAGGTATTGCAGCTCAAGGGGAAGTGACTGCATTCCTGAAGCAGCCCCGAAACTCCGTTGACTTCCCCTACAAGCCGAGATCGTTGTAGGCTATTGATTTTATTCTCGGAGCCGCCTCGAGAGAGATTCCCAAGTTTCTTAAATGCATCGCCACTCCTATAAAGTGACTCCATTCCTGACGCAGGCCCGAGAACTCTGTCCACTTCATCTACGAGCCGGTATCGTTGTAGGAGAGTTACTTCGATCACGGAGCCGCACCGAGACTGATTTCCATTTGCCTTACAGTCATTGCACCTCCAGGGGAAGTGACATCATTCCTGCAGCAGATCCGAAAAGCTTGTCCATTTACACTACGAGCTGAGATCGTTGTAGTGTAGTGACTTTGTTCTCGGAGCCGCGCCGAAACCGATTTCCATTCATCTTACAGTAATTGCATCTCCAGGGGAAGCGACTCCTTCACTGCAGCAGCCCCGAGAACTCGGTCCACTTCATCTACGAACCGAAATCAATGTAGGGTAGTGATTTTGTTCAAGGAGCAGCCCTGAGAGCGATTTCAAAGTTCCTTACAAGCTCGCTTCTCCAAGGGAGTGGCTTTATTCCCGCAGCAGGCGTGAGAACCGTGTTCACCTTTCCTACGAGCTGAGATCATTGCAGGGTAGTGATTTTGTTCTCGGACCGATTTCCATTTGCCTTACAGACACTGCACGTCCAAGGGAAGTGACTTCGTGGCTGCTCAAGGAACGAAGTCATTCCCTTGGTGTAGCGATAGCTCGTTAGGAATTTGGAAATCACTCCCTGGGCGGCTCAAGGAACGAATTCACTCCCCTACAATGAACTCGGCTTGTAGGAGAAGTGGACATTGTTCTCGTGACTGCTGCAGGATTGAAGTCACTTCCACTTGGGGTGCAATTACTTCAAAGGCAAATGAAAATCGGTCTCGGGGCGACTTCGAGAACAAAGTAACTCTCCAACGATGATTTCGGCACGTAGAAAAAGAGGGCAGAGCTCTCGGAGCTGCTCTCATGGAGAACTCTCATGGAGAAGCGATGCTTGTGGGGAACTACCATACAAAGATCTCGGCTCGTAGATGAAGTGGGCAGAGTTTTCGAAGTTGCTGCAGGAATGATGTCACTTCTCTTGGTGCTGCAATGGCAGTAAGGACAATGGAAATCGGTCTCGGACGGCTCCGAGAGCAAAATCACTATCCTACAACGATCTCAGCACGTTGGGGAAGTGGACATGGTTCTTGAATCTACTGCAGGAACGAAGTCACTTCCCCTGGAGGTGCAATGAATGTAAGGAAAATCGAAATCGGTCTCGAGGCGGCTCCGAGAAAAAAGTCACTCCCCTACAAAGATCTCAGCTCGTAGGGGAAGTGGACATGGTTTATGGATCTGTTGCAGGGATGAAGTCACTCCCCCCAAAGGTGCAATGACTGAAAGGAAAATGGAAATTGTTCTCGGAGCAGCTTTGTGAACAAAGTCACTACACTAAAACGACTTCAGCTCGCAAGGGAAGTGGACAAGGTTCTCGGGGCTGTTGCAGGAGTGAAGTCACTCCCATAAAGTGGCGATGCTTGTAAGGAACTTGGAAGTCTCTCTCGGGCCGGCTCTGAGAAAAAAGTCACTACCATACAACGATCACGGCTTGTATGGGAAGTCGATTGAGTTTTTGGGGCTGCGGCAAAAATGAAGTCACTTCCCATGGTGATGCAATGGATATGAGGCAAATGGAAATCAGTCTCGGCGTGGCTCCGCAAACAAAATCATTACCCTACAACGATCTCAGCTCGTGGGGTAAGTGAGCGGGATTATCGGGGCTGCTGCAGGAATGAAGTCACGTCTCTTGGAGGTGCGATAGTTGTAAGGCAAATACAAATCGGTTTGAAAGCAAAGTCATTGCCCTACAACGACTTCGGCTCGTGGGGGAAGTAGACATGGTTCTCGGGCTGCTGCAGGAATAAAGTCACTCCCTTGGAGTGACGACACTCGTAAGGAACTTCGAAATCGCACTCTGGAGGGCTTCGAGCATAAAGTCATAACCTTTCAACGATCTAAGCTTGTAGAGGAAGTGGATATGGTTCACGGGGCTGATGCAGGAATGAAGTCACTTCCCTTGGAGGTGCAATAACTTTGGGGCGAATGGAAATTGGTCACGGTGGGGCTCCGAGAACAATGTCACTACCCTACAATGAACTCGGCTCATAGGGGGAGTGGGCATTGTTCTCGTGGCTGTTGCATGAACGAAGTCACTTCCCCTGGAGGTGCAATGATGGTAAGGCAAATGTAAATCGGTCTCGGGATGACTCCGAGATCAAAATAACTCTCCTACAATGATCTCGGCTCGTAGATGAAGTGGACAGAGTTCTCGGAGCTGCTACAGGAATGAAGTCACTCCCTTGAAGATGCGATGATTGAAAGTCACTACTCTACAACGATCTCAGCTCGTAGTGGAAGTGGACATGGTTCTTGGATTTGCTGCAGAAATGAAGTCACTCCTCCTGGAGGTGCAATGACTGTAAGGCAAATGTTGATCGGTCTTAAGGTGGCTCCGAGAACAAAGTCACTCTCCTACAATGATCTCAGCTCGTATATAAAGTGAACAGAGTTCTCGAAGCTGCTTTAGGAATGAAGTAACTCCTTTTGAGGTGCAATGGTTGTGATGCAAATTGAAATCGGTCATGGCGCGGCTCCGAAAACAAAGTCACTACCCTACAGCAATCTCCGTTTGCCGTGATTGTCCACTTCCCCTGCATGCCGAGTTCATTGTAGGGGAGTGAATTCATTCCTTGAGCCGCCCAGGGTGCGATTTTCGAATTCTTTACAAGCTATCGTTACACCAAGTGAGTGACTTTGTTCCTTGATCAGCCACGAGAACTCAGTCGACCTCCGTACGAGCCGAGATCGTTGTAAGGGAGTGACATTTCTCTCGGATCCGCTCCGAAACTGATTTCCATTTACCCTACAGTCACCGCACCTCCGTGGGAAGTGACTTCGTTCATGAGCAGCCCTTAGAACTCAGTCGACTTCCACTACGATTCAAGATTGTTGTAATCGAGTGACGTTGCTCTCGGAGCCGCGCCGAGACCAATTTCCATTTGCCTGACAGATATTCCACCTCCAGGGGAAGTGACTTCATTCCTGCAGCAGCCCCGAGAACCTTGCCCACTTACCCTACGAGTCGAGATCGATTTAGGGTAGTGACTTTGTTCTCGGAGATGTGCCGAGTCCGATTTCCAGTTGCGTTACAGATATTGCACCTATAAAAAAGTGACATTATTCCTGCAGCAGCCTCTAGAACCTTGCCCACTTTCCCCACGAGTCGAGTTAATTGTAAGGTAGTGACATTGTTCTCGAAGCCCCGCCGTGACCGATTTTCATTTGCCTCACAGTTATTGTACCGCCATGGCCAGTGACTTCATTCCTGCTGCAGACCCCGAGAACCATGTCCACTTCATCTACGAGCCGAGATCATTAAAGGGTAGCTACGGTGTTCTCGGAGCCGATCCGAGTTCGATTTCAAAGTTCCTTAGAAGCATCGTCACTCCAAGGGAGTTATTTCGTTCTTGCAGCAGCCCCGAGAACCATGTTCACTTCCCCTATGACCCAAAATCGTTGTAGGGTAGTGATTTTGTTCTCAGAGCCGCCCGAGACATTTCCTTTAGCCTTACTGCCATTGTACCTCCAAGGTAAGTGATTATACTCCTGCAGCAGCCCCGAGAACTCTGCCCACTTCATCTACGAGCCGAGATCTTTGTATGGTGTGATTTCAAAGTTTCTCACAAGCATCGCTACTCCATGTGAGATACTTTATTCCTGCAGCAGCCCCGAAAATTCTGTCCACATAATCTTTGAGCCGAGATCAATATAGTTTAGTGACTTTGTTCTAGGAGCCGCCCTCAGAGCGATTTTAAAGTTCCTTATAAGCATCGCTACTCCATGGGAGTGAATTCATTCATGGAGCAGCGACGTGAACTATGTCCACTTCCCCTACAAGCCGAGTGCCGAGAACCTTGCCCACTTATCATACGAGCTGAGATTGTTGTATGGCAGTGACCTTGTTCGCGGAGCTGCGTCGGGATCGATTTCCAGTTGCCCTACAGATATTGCACCTACATGGGAAGTGACTTCATGCAGCAGCCCCGAGAACTCAGTCGACTTCTCATACAAACTGATATCATTGGTAGGGCAGTGACATTGTTCTCGGAGACGCGCCGAGACCGATTTCCTTTTGCCTTACAGCCATTGCACCTCCATGAGAAATGACTTCATTCCTGCATCAACCCAGAAAACTCTGTCCACTTCATCTACGAGATGAGATCAATGTAGTTTAGTGACTTTGTTCTAGGAGCCGCGCGCAGAGTGATTTTAAAGTTCCTTACAACATCGCCATTCCAAGGAAGTGACTTCAATCCTGCAGCAGCTCCGAGAACTCTGGACACTTCATCTACGAGCCGATATCACAGTAGGAGAGTTACTTTTGTCTCGGAGCCGCCTTGAAACCGATTTCCATTTGATATACAGTCATTGCACCTCCAGGGGAAGTGACTTCATTCCTGCAGCAGCCCCGAGAACCAAGTTGACTTCCCCTATGAGCTGAGATCATTGTACGGTAGTGACTTTGCTCGCGGAGCCGCGCCGAGACCGATTTCCATTTGCCCTACAGCCATCGCACCTCCAAGGGTAGTGACTCCATTCGTGAGCAGCCCCTAGAACTCAGTCGACTTCCTCTACGAGCCGAGATCGTTGTAGTGGAGTGACATTGCTTTCGGAGTCGCGACAAGACCGATTTCCATATGCCTTACAGATACTGCACCTCCAGGGGAAGTGACTTCATTCCTGCACTAGCCCCGAGAACCTTGCCCACTTACCCTACGAGCTGAGATTGTTGTATGGCAGTGACCTTGTTCGCGGAGCTGCGTCGGGATTGATTTCCAGTTGCCCTACAGATATTAAACCTCCAAGGGAAGTGACTTTAGTCCTGCAGCCGCCCTGAGAACTCAGTCGACTTCCCATACAAACTGAGATCATTGGTTGGGCAGTGGCATTGTTCTCGGAGACGCGCCGAGACCGATTTCCTTTTGCCTTACAGCCATTGCACCTCCAGGGGAAGTTACTTCATTCCTGCATTAACCCAGAAAACTCTGTCCACTTCATCTACGAGCCGAGATCATTGTAGGGTAATGACTTTGTTCTCAGAGCAGCCCCGAGAGTGATTCCAAAGTTCCTTACAGTCATCGCTACTCCAACAGTGTGAATTCATTCCAGCAGCAGCTCCGAGAACTCTGCCCACATCATCTACGAGCCGAGATCATTGTAGGAGTGTTTCGTGTTCTCGGAGCCGCGCGGCGACCGATTTCCATTTGCCTTACAGTCATTGCACCTTCAAGGGAAGTGACTTCATTTCTGCAGCTGCCCCCGAAAAGTCTGTCTACTTCATCTACGAGCCGAGATGATTGCAGGGTAGTGACTTTGTTCTCGGAGCTGGCTCGAGAGCGATTTCAAAGTTACTTACAAGCATCGCTACTCCATGGAGATGACTTCATTCCTGCAGCAGCTCCGAAAACTCTGTCCTGTTCATTTACGACCGAGATCATTGTAGGGGAGTTACTTTGTTTGCGGAGCCGCCCCAAGACCAATTTTTATTTGCCTTACAATCATTGCATCTTCAAGGGAACTGACTTCATTCCTGCCGCAGCCCCATGAACTCAGTCAACTTCCCCTACGAACCGAGATCGTTGTAGGGTAGTGACTTTGTTCCCGAAGACGCGTTAAGACTGACTTCCATTTGCATCACAACCATTTGCACCTCCAAGGGAGTTACTTTTTTCCTGCAGCAGTCCCGATAACTCTGTCCACTCAATCTATGAGCCGAAATCAATGTAGTTTAGTGACTTTGTTCTGAGCCGTCATCAGAGCGATTTTAAAGTTCCCTGAAAGCATCGCCAATCTGAGGAAGTGACTTCATTCCTGCAGCAGCTCCGAGATTTCTGGACACTTCATCAACGAGACGATATCATTGTAGGAGAGTTACTTTGTTCTCGGAGCCGCGCCGTGACCGATTTCCATTTGTCATACAGTCATTGCACCTCCAGGGGAAGTGACTTCATTCCTGCAGCAGCCCAAATAATTCTGCCCACTTCATCAACGAGCTGAGATCTTTATATAGTAGTGACTTTGTTCTCGGAGCCACCCCGGGAGCGATTTCAAAATTTCTTACGAACACCGCTAGTCCATGGGAATGACTTCATTCCTGCAGCAGCGACGAGAACAATGTCCGCTTCCTCTACGAGCCGAGTTCATAGTAAGGGTGCCGCCCAGCGAGCGATTTCCGAATTCCTTACAAGCTATTGCCGCACCAAGAGAGTAACTTCGTTCATTGACCAGCTCCGAGAACTCGGTCGACTTCCTCTGCAAGCTGAGATTGTTGTAGATTTCCATTTGCCTTACAGCTATTGCCACTTCCAAGGAAAGTGACTACATTCCTGCAGCAGCCCCGAGAACTCAGTCGACTTCCCCTACGAGCTGAGATCATTGTACGGTTGTGACTTTGTTCTCGAAGCTGCCCCGAGAGCGATTTCAAAGTTCCTTGCAAGCATCGCTACTCCATGGGAGTGACTTCATTCCTGCAGCAGCCCCGAGAACCATGTACACTTCCCCTACGAGCTGAGATCGTTGTAGGGTAGTGATTTTGTTCGTGAAGCCGCGCCGAGACCGATAATCATTTGCCTTATAACCATTGCACCTCCAAGGAAAGTGACTTCAATCCTGCAGCAGCCCCGAGAACTCAATCGACTTGCCCTACGAGCTGAGATCATTGTAGGGTAGTGACATTGTTCTCGGAGCCGCCCCGAGACCAATTTCCATTTGCCTTACAACCATTGCACCCCCAACGGGAGTGACTTCATTCCTATAGCAGCCACGAGAACTCAGTCGACTTTCCCTACGAGCAGAAATCGTTGTAGAGTAGTGACTTTGCTTTCGAAGCCGCACCAAGACCGTTTTCCATTTGCATCACAACCATTGCACCTCCAAAGGAGTTACTTTATTCCTGCGTCAGCTCCGGTAACTCTGTCCACTTCATCTACGAGCCGAGATCTCTGTAGGCGAGTAACTTTGTTCTCGGAGCTGCCTCGAGACCGATTTTCATCTGCGTTACAATCATTGAACCTCCAGGAGAAGTGACTTAATTTCTGCTGCGGGTCCAAGAACCGTGTTCATTACCCCCTACGAGCTGAAATCATTGTAGAGTAGTGACTTTGTTCTCAGAGCCGCCCCGAAAACGATTTCAAAGTTCCTTACAAATATCGCTACTTCAAGGGAGTGAACTCACTCCTGCAACAGCCCCGAGAACCATGTCCACTTCTCTTACGAGCTGAGATCTTAGTAGGGTAGTGACTTTGTTCTCGGAGCTGCTTCGAGACAGATTTCCATTTGCCTTACAGCTATTGCACCTCGGAAGGAAGTGACTTCATTCCTGCAGCAGCTCCGAGAACTCAGTCGACTTCTCTTACGGACCGAGATCAGTGTAGGTCAGTGACTTTGTTCGTGGAGCCACGGCGCGATTGATTTCCATTTGCATCACATGCATTGCACCTGCAAGGGAGTTACTTCATTCCTGCAGTCGATCCGAGAACAATGTCCACTAATGAAGAAAGTACCTAACATAAGTATGAAACGGGGAAAAATAGGTTAGATTGAGTGGACAGAGTTCTCGCGGCTGCTGCAGGAAAAAAGTAACTCCCTTGGAGGTGTAAATGGTTGTGATGCAAATAGAAATTGGTCTTGGGGCGGCTCTGCAAACAAAGTAACTCCCCTAGAATGATCTCGGTTCGTAGGGGAAGTTGACTGAGTTCCCGGGGCTGCGGCAGGAATGAAGTCAGTTCCCTTGAAGATGCAATGATTGTAAGGCAAATAGAAATTGGTCTTGGGGCGGCTCCGCAAACAAAGTAACTCCCCTACAATGATCTCGGTCGTAGATGAACAGGACAGAGTTTTCGGAGCTGCTGCAGGAATGAAGTCATCTCCATGGAGTAGCGATGCTTGTAAGTAACTTTGAAATCGCTCTCGAGCCAGCTCCGAGAACAAAGTCACTACCCTGCAATCATCTCGGCTCGTAGATGAAGTAGACAGACTTTTTGGGGGCAGCTGCAGGAATGAAGTCACTTCCCTTGGAGGTTCAATATCTGTAGGGCAACTGGAAATCAATCCCGACGCAGCTCCGCGAACAAGGTCACTGCCATACAACAATCTCAGCTCGTAGGGTAAGTGGGCAAGGTTCTCGGGGCTAGTGCAGGAATGAAGTTACTTCCCCTGGAGGTGCAGTATCTGTAAGGCATATGGAAATCGGTCTTGTCGCGATTCCGAGAGCAATGTCAATCCACTACAACGATCTCGGCTCGTAGGGGAAGTCGACTAAGTTCTCGGGGCTGCTGCAAGAATGAAGTCACTTCCCTTGGAGGTGCGATAGAGTAAGTCGACCCAGTTTTCGGGTCCGCTCAATTAACGAAGTCACTCCCTTGGTGCGGCGATAGCTTGTAAGGAATTCGGAAATTGCTCTCTGGGCGGCTCAAGGAACAATAGCACTCGGCTTGTAGGGGAAGTGGACATTGTTCACGTCGCTGCTCCATGAATGAATTCACTCCCATGGAGTAGCGATGCTTATAAGGAACTTTAAAATCGCTCTGAGGGCGGCTCCTAGAACAAAGTCACTAAACTTTATTGATCTCGGCTCAAAGATTATGTGGACAGAATTTTCAGGGCTGCTGCAGGAATAAAGTCTCTCACATGGAGTAGCGATGCTTGTGAGAAACTTTGAAATCACACCATACAAAGATCTCGGCTCGTAGATGAAGTGGGCAGAGTTCTCGAGGCTGCTGTAGGAGTAAAATCACTTACCTTGGAGGTGCAATGGCAGTAAGGCTAAAGGAAATGTCTCGGGCGGCTCTGAGAACAAAATCACTACCCTACAACGATTTTGGATCATAGGAGAAGTGAACATGGTTCTCGGGGCTGCTGCAGGAACGAAATAACTCCCTTGGAGGGACGATGCTTCTAAGGAACTTCGAAATCGCACTCGGATCGGCTTCGAGAACACCGTAGCTACCCTTTAATGATCTCGGCTCGTAGATGAAGTGGACTTGGTTCTCGGGGTCTGCAGCAGGAATGAAGTCACTGGCCATGGCGGTACAATAACTGTGAGGTAAATGAAAATCGGTCACGGCGGGGCTTCGAGAACAATGTCACTACCTTACAATTAACTCGACTCGTGGGGAAAGTGGGCAAGATTCTAGAGGCTGCTGCAGGAATAATGTCACTTTTTTATAGGTGCAATATCTGTAAGGCAACTGAAAATCGGACTCGGCACATCTCCGAGAACAAAGTCACTACCCTAAATCGATCTCGACTCGTAGGGTAAGTGGGCAAGGTTCTCGGGGCTGCTGCAGGAATAAAGTCACTTCCCCTGGAGGTGGAATATCTGTCAGGCAAATGGAAATTGGTCTCGGCGCGGCTCCGAGAGCAATGTCACTCCATTACAACAATCTTGAATCGTAGTGGAAGTCGACTGAGTTCTAAGGGCTGCTCATGAACGAAGTCACTTCCCACGGAGGTGCGGTGACTGTAGGGTAAATGGAAATCAGTTTCGGAGCGGATTCGAGAGAAAAGTCACTCCCTTACAACGATCTCGGCTCGTACGGAAGTCGACTGAGTTCTCGTGGCTGATCAAGGAACAAAGTCACTCCCTTGGTGTAACGATAGCTTGTAAGGAATTCGAAAATCGCACCCTGGGCGGCTCAAGGAATGAATTCACTCCCCTACAATGAACTCGGCATGCAGGGGAAGTGGACAATCACGGCAAACGGAGATTGCATTAGGGTAGTGACTTTGTTTTCGGAGCCGCGCCATGACCGATTTCAATTCACATCACAACCATTGCAACTCAAAAGGAGTTACTTCATTCCTAAAGCAGATTCGAGAACTCTGTTCACTTTATATACGAGCTGAGATCATTGTAGGAGAGTGACTTTGTTCTCGGAGCCACCTTAAGACCGATCAACATTTGCCTTACAGTCATTGCACCTCCAGGAGGAGTGACTTCATTTCTGCAGCAAATCCAAGAACCATGTCCCCTTCCACTACGAGCTGAGATCGTTGTAGAGTAGTGACTTTCAATCATCGCATCTCCAAGGGAGTGACTTCATTCCTGTAGCAGCTCCGAGAACTCTGTCCACTTCATCTACGAGTCGAGATCATTGTAGGAGAGTTACTTTAATCTCGGAGTCATCCCGAGACCGATTTACATTTGCCTTACCGTCATTGCACCTCCAGGGGAAGTGACTTCATTCATGCAACAGCCACGAGAACAATGCCCACTCCCCCTATGAGCCGAGTTCATTGTAGGGTAGTGACTTTGTTCTCGGAGCCCCGCCGTGACCAATTTCCATTCGCCCCAAAGTTATTGCACCTCCAAGGGAAGTGACTTCATTCCTGCATCAGCCCCGAGAACCATATCCACTTCCTCTACGAGCTTAGATCGTTGAAAGGTAATGACTTTATGCTCGGAGCACTCCAGAGTGCGATTTCGAAGTTCCTTACGAGTGTCGTCACTCCAAGGGAGTGACTTTATTCCTGCAGCAGCCCGAGAACCATGTCTACTTCCCCTACGAGCCGAAGTCGTTGTAGGGCAGTGACTTTGCTTTCAAACCGATTTGTATTTGCTTTACAACTATCGCACCTCCAAGAGAAGTGACTTCATTCCTGCAGCAGCCCCGATAACCCCACTCACTTACCCCACGAGCTGAGATCGTTGTAGGGTAATGATTTTGTTTGCGGAGCCACGCCGAGACTGATTTCCATTTGCCTCACATCCATTGCACCACCATGGGAAGTGACTTCATTTTTGCAGCAGCCCAAAAAACTCAATCGACTTCCCATACAAGCCGTGATCGTTGTATGGTAGTGACTTTATTCTCAGAGCCGCCCCGAGAGAGACCTCCAAGTTCCTTACAAGCATCGCCACTTTATGGGAGTGACTTCACTCCTGCAACAGCCCCGAGAAACTTGTCCACTTCCCTTACGAGCTGAAGTCGTTTTAGGGTAGTGACTTTGTTCACAGAGCTGCTCCGAGACCAATTTTCATTTTCCTTTCAGTCATTGCACCTTTGGGGGGAGTGACTTCATTCCTGCAACAGATCCATGAACCATGTCCACTTCCCCTACGAGCTGAGATCTTTGTAGGGGAGTGACTTTGTTCTCGGAGCCGCCTCGAGACCGATTTCGATTTTCCTTACATTCATTGCACCTCCAGGGGAAGTGACTTCGTTCCTGCAGTAGATTCAAGAACCATGTCCACTTCCCCAACGTGCTGAGATCGTTGTAGGATAGTGATTTTGCTCTCGGAGCCGTCCGAGACCGATTTCCATTGTCCTTACTTCCATTGCACCACCAAGAGAAGTGACATCATTCCTGCAGCAGCTTCGAAAACTCTGCCCACTTCATCTACGAGCTGAGATCTTTGTATGGTAGTTCCCCACAAGCATCGCTTCTCCATGAGAGTTCTCCATGAGAGCAGCTCCGAGAGCTCTGCCCTCTTTTTCTACGTGCATAAATCATCGTTGGAGAGTTACTTTGTTCTCGAAGTCGCCCCGAGACCGATTTTCATTTGCCTTTGAAGTAATTGCACCCCAAGTGGAAGTGACTTCAATCCTGCAGCAGTCACGAGAACAATGTCCACTTCTCCTACAAGCCGAGTTCATTGTAGGGGAGTGAATTCGTTCCTTGAGCCACCCAGGGAGTGATTTCCAAATTCCTAACGAGCTATCGCTACACCAAGGGAATGACTTCGTTCCTTGAGCAGCCACGAAGTCACTTCCCTTGGACGTGCAGTGTCTGTAAGGCAAATGGAAATCGGTCCGAGAACAAAATCACTACCCTGCAATGATCTCAGCTCGTAGGAAAG